>VZTH01009671.1:245990-311832 GCA_013397815.1 Aleadryas rufinucha
GGTGAACTGAAACCACTACAGGGTCAAAGACACCAGTACCAAAAAGCTATGTGTTTCTGCTCCCTGCTCTGTGCTGAGGTCACCTGTATAGGCAGGTCCTCACCTCCAGAAGCAGATCTGATTTTGCTAGCAGACCCTCCCAGCAGCTATTACTCCCACGTTGAAAAAAATTACCTGGCAGGTTTCTCTATCTGCTGTTCTTCACACTGAACCTTCTCACTGATGCTTTTGGTCTGGAAGTACAGTACCAGGTAACACACGTGACAGTAGGTTACAACCTGCTCTCTGATCCATTTTCACTGTCTAGGAGGAAGGTATATATTCACCAAATTACCCCTTAATCCTTCAGATCAGTGCAATTGCACACGTGCATCCTTAAACATACGGCTTGGAAGGCAACTTCTAACAGCTACCACACATGCTCAGCTTTTACTCCCTATTGTGCAGGTATGAGGGGGATCAATGCTGGTCAGGATACTGAGTGATAGTGAATATTGATCCTCTTGTCTGGCTGGCTGAAATGACATCGATTTATAAATGTATTTGCAGAAATGTTTAGGGAGGCCCAGACACGTGCATGCATTCCTTGTGGACATAAACAGAGAAGTGCTGTCAGCCTAAATCCATAATCTCCTTCCCATACCTCCAGCAATATAGGATCCAAACAACCAGACTTCTGGCATTTCAATGGAATGACACCACACAGGAATCAGCAATGGGTGTGTACATGTACACACAGCTACCCTGCTTCTGTCCAGTATGTCTGGAGGGTGTGGCAGCTCTGGATGAGTGTTGGTATCTCTAAGTGAGTCCTGTGGTGCACTGTTGGGGATATAGATGTTCAACTAGGAATATTCTGGATACTTCCAAAAATTATTTTAGATTCCTTTTTAAATAAGACAAAGTTTTAGTGAGCCCACATTGCTCAGGCATTTAGACGGCAAACACTTTCCATCATAAGCATTGCCAGCAAGCATTTTCTCACTTGCTGAGCACAAGCACATCCTCTTTGCAGGGCTTTTGAGTGACAGTTTATGGGGAACACTGCCCACTGAGCACAGGTAATACATTTTGCCTTGTGGTCTGGGCTCTGACTGCCCCTGAGACAGTTAATATGACTGAGATGGAAATCCCTAGAACCAGCAACCAACAACGTGTGATGTGAATATGGTTGCTGTGTCCAGGAACAAGGCCAGTTGACTCTATCAAAAGCACCCCATTGGCAGCAGCACAAGACACAGCTGGAGACAGGCAAAGACCAGTGGGATATGTGGTGGGAGAGAACACTGGATGAGCAGCAGGATCTCTGAGCAGCTGTAAAAGCAGCAGGGAGAGGCAAGGAAGTAAAAGGTGAAACGCAGGAGTGAAACAGAACAACAGAAAGAGAAGTGAGGAGAAAGCATGAGCGACCTCATCAGGTAGCAAAACTGCATTCTTTGCTATCCTCAAGGTGCATTGAAAGCTTTCCTTTCTCTTTCAAAACTCATCAGCTTCATCTAGGTCTCAGTGCCAGAGCTCTGGGTCCCTGAGGATGTGTGTGAAATCAGAAATAACCCACATTTCCCCAATTATTTGGCCACATGGGTGTAACGTGATCATTGTAATCAGGGTGCCTCTTGTTGTGAGGGGGCCCTGGGGAAGTGTCCCTGTGGCTCTGCACTGCCTGAAGAACAAGGCGATGTGAGGAAATGATGCAGCCCCCAGCACTGCCCCTACAGCTCCAGTCAGGGCTGCAGGCCAGGCTACTGCCCCAAAGGTCAGGGGAACACTCTCTCCACCTACTCAGCAATGGCCAGATACTGCCTCCCCCAGTCCAGCAGCAGAAACACCTCTATGGAAATGATCTGAGGTTAGACAAAAGCGGCAATTAAGTGCATTGAGGTAAACAGGATCACTGGGACATAAGAGGGCTTGGAAACTGTCCCAGGTGCAGTAGTTCTGGGTGACAGGAGGGGAGCAGCAAAACATTGTGGAGCTTCAGACCCAGCCATCCTTCGCACCCACCCAGCTGCATCCCATGCCCAGCTTTGGTGCCCAGCAGGCAACCACACAGACCATAATGCTATGTGTCCCCAAGAGTACCTTGGCCTCAGCTCAGGTCTTGTGACCTCTTACCGAAGGTCTCCATATCATGTTACCCACCCTAAGAGCCTCCTGCTAATGATTCATATATCAATAACTGCATTTTGCAGTATTGGCATTTACAGTGACTTTACTGAGTCAAGAAAAAGCAGCTGTTTACAGGGGCACAGAAATCGAAGATCATCAGTGAGACCTCCTGCCCTGTACCTCCCCACTTACGAGGGTGCTGCTGTCATGGGGCCGTGGGAAGGAATAGCCTGCTCAGCTCTGTTGTCCTGGTGCACTGAATGATGATATTGTTGTCACAGCTGAAGAAGGGAGATTGGAATTGAATTTTAGAACATTATGAATATCTGGCCAGGGAGGAAAATAAAAGTACTAGATAAAATCTATTTCTGGACATGTGTGTTTCAGGGCTGGAAAAAGCCTTTCTAGGATCATCAAACACAGCCATGTCCAAAATAAGTTTTTGACAAATCTCATGAATGCCTGCAGTGTCTGTGTCCCCCCCATAAACCCGCTTAAGGGTGCTGGTCCCTCTTTGAGAATGCTTTAGGGTGCTGGCCAAGTGGATGTCTTGCTGTGCAGGAGGCAGGGCTGTTATTCATTAAGAGTACACAACACTGGGTCTAGGAAACTTCGTTAATCAAGGAGGTCAAATCATGCTCCACTGATTTATGAGGGTAATGGAGGGCTTTGCCCTGGGACCAAAAGCAGATGGCTGGCATGGTGTGAATCCCACCCATAAGGGCACCCTTTATCTAACTCTTGTGAAATGCAAGCTCAGCCCCCTCCCCTGAGCATGCACACATCCCCCCTTTGGGCAAAGAAAGCCGTGGGTGCCATGCAAGTGGTCCTTTGTAGGAAGCAGACCAGACCCCCGAGCTGCCCTCCTCAGGCCACCAAAAATCCTGACTTGCAGGAGATCCCAGCAGGAGACCCCAGTGCAGGCTTCTCACTTTTGGGTGCTGCTGGTGTCTGCCTGCTATCGCCAGAGGTGGGAGCGCAGCCCACGATGCCCGGATGGAGAGGGTCGGGCAGGAGAGGGTCAGCCGGCTTGAGGAAAGGTGCTCTGTGACCCTGGTATGGATCACGGCTCTGTGTGCCTCTGCTTGATCTGCAGTTTGTATAAACTACTTAAAAAGATAAACTTAGCTCCTTTACTTAAAAGACATCAGTGAACAATTCCGTGATCTCTCACTTTCCTTCTCTTTGTTGGTTTTTTTCCTCCTGATAACAGCAGTTTTCTGAGAACTGTCATTATACAGATGTCTCTCACTTCACTGAATACCTTCGGCAAGAAGAGTCCTACCCAGCAGGAGTGGAGGATGAGTGGTGGGGGGAGTGGGATTTTTATTGAGCTCTGTCATGAGTCTCAAACAAGGTCTTTGAAGTCATTGGGGTAGATTGAAGGCTGAATTAGTTGTTTTCTCTCTTCAGTTGAGGGTTTCATGTTCAAGTTCGGCTTTCTGGCAATACAGTACGTGTCAGATAGGAAGCAAGTTCATTGTTTTGTGAGGTGGTCAGTGATCTTTGCAACAGACCCTGCCAAATCCACCAATCTTAATACTTATTTCTAGGAAGGAATAAATCTAGTTACACATTCACAGCAACTGTGATAAATGCAACAAATACATCTTTGTGCCAGTATTATAGCTTAAGAACAGAAAAAGTTCTTTATAACAACTGGAATATATTTTGAGACCCAGGCCTGGCATTCACAAGTATCTCCACAACTTCTGCTTATAGCAGTAGTAAATTCTAAATAGTGGTATTTCATAAGGGTGCCCTGGGATCACAAGCTTCATTATTCATTATGGATGCTGATCCCAGGCACTCAGATCAATATAACGATGTACTGATACTGAAATTCTAATGCATAGCCATATTCTGAAATGTTCCAATCCCAGCAGGATGACAGCTAAACATAAAAGTGCCATAAATGCTCCTAACCTGTTTTAGTGAAACATTCAGTTTTACAGTAATTTTTCTCAGTCTGGTCTTCCTTTGAAATGTTGATTCAGACAACATTTGAATTAATAGTCTCTCCATTAAAACTGTTCATCTTTTCTCTCTGAAGACTCAGTTAAGTCCTGTAGCTAAGTAGCCAAAAGTACAACTATTTCATCTTTAGCCATGTACCTTTTCAATGCCAGGTTGCTAAAGATAAGATTTTCTCAGAAGACAGTGTAGCTTAGGCTGGTGGTTTAACGGCTCTACAAGTAGGTACAACACAGATAATTTGATACTAAAACCTGCTTGTTCTCAGCCGTTGTCCTCAGATTTCTCTCACCTTTTTTGTTGAGAATCTTAGCACTTACAATCACTCTATCAGGAAAAGTCTTGTCTTTTCCCACTTACCAACATTTACTGGAACAAGAGAAATATTTCTGCCTCTGGATGAAGACTGAATGCATTATTTTTGCTGTTTCCTGAATCATTTAGACACCACTTAAAAATGCCCTTTAGCATGACCCACTCTGGAGATGTGCAAAGTGAGATTGGCCACAGCTCCTAGAGCTGTGCAGTGATGTGCAGGTCACCATGGAGGACCCTGGGGCTGATCCCCCTGCACTCCATCCTCATGGGCAGCCCCAGAGGGTTGCTGTGATGGCTGCCCATGCCAGCACCCCGCTGCTGCTGCTGCTTGTATGGGTGCAGGACAGCACCACACAGCCCCACTGTCAGCTCTGCTGTAGTGAGAGGCAGTGAGAGTTGAGTCTGGGAAAAAAATAGAATTTTGGGTCTTTTATATCATAGCACCATTCCATATGCTTTTTGATAGCTCAGAATACTTTATTCAACCAAGTATCTTTTTATGCAGTGACAGAAGCCACATAAATAAAAAGAGCATTGGTTTGTTGCAACGAAGATAGGAGGACAGCTGAGCAGCTCCAGAGGGACAAGGACTGTAAAAGGATGTCTGGATGCTAAAGTGAGCTCATTAACAGCTGAACAGCCACTGTGATTGTACTGGAAGATAATTCTACATTTTCTAGCCAGCCTTGCTTCCTGATATCAGCCTGGAAAAAAAAAGAATATATATATGATTGTAGTCAGTAGGGGAAATAAGGCCAATGCAGATTTAGCCCTTAACAAATATGGTATTAATCAGACTGTCATCAATGGAGGAATTAGCCATGCATATTTCATATTTGAGGGAAATTTTAAATGAAGAAGAGGGGCATCTATAAAAGCAGATTTCCCCAGTGGCATTTTAACACCCACAGCCTGAGATGATGCCTTCCACTGGTATTGATTTCTCACCTGGTTGGAGCTGACCTTTCCCTGCACAGTCTGATGCAGAGTTAAGGTCCAAACCAACACAGCCAAAAGCTTTGCAAACCTGCTGTGTGCAGGCAAACACTCACGGCTCCAGGCTTCCTTACTTTAGTTGGGCTCCCCATGGTGTTGAGTGGGACAGGAGTTCTCAGTGCCTGCTGGGGACCAGGTTCTGAAGATGTGACAAAGAAAACAGTCATCTTCTCACCAGAGTCTGGCAAGGCTCCACCATGGTCAAAGAGTGTCCACTTTGGCTGACACCAGGTTACATCCTCTAAATGCACATGAATTTGCAATTTAACAGGGCTGTGTTAAAAAAAAAAAAATCCGTATGTAATTTTGAGTGGCTCATGCTGAGACATCATATTACCAAGCTGACGATGCAGTATTCTTCTCTTTAGGCCAGATCCCAAAGCAAACTTAAGCCAGTGGGCACACTGCCACAGATTTTAGAGGATTTGAGGTTGGTGAGGCCACATCTTGAACACCATTCGATTTTGGACACCTTATTACCCCCAAGCCACTGACAAGCTGGAAGGAGTTCAAAAGAAAATGGCAGTAACATAGTTTAAGATAACTGGCTTAGGAAGTAAGACTGAAGAGTTATTAAATTATTAATAGCTTGGCTAAGCAGTATCCCAACAGTCTTTGAAGTAGGGAGGCGTAAAGGAAGGAGCAAAAGGTAGAGAGGAGCAATATCTCACAAAGTGACAGTGCCACAACAGCCATGGTGAGGTCAGGCTGGGAGAAGCCCAGGTTTGAAGCCTGAGCCAGTTGAGGGATGTCTCTGGATGTCCCTGCCTCTGGCTGTCCCTGCCACCCACAACACCTCACCACCTTAGGACCCCAAGAAGCAGTGGAAGGGGAAATGCAACATCAAGAAAAAAGCGCAGAGACTGAAAAGTGTGTGTATGGTTTTAACTGCGTTATTCTTTCCTGTAACAGCTAGATTTGGAGTAATAATGATTAAACTCTTTAAATTTCAGCTATGTTATCTGTGAATTCTTGGCTTTACTTGATGAGCATCCCTTTTGTCCACAAACAAGATTTTGAGTGTAATGAGAGCCAGGGTGCAGCTTTGCAGATTAGCATTCAGCTGAGCATGTGGCTTATTTTCTTGCAACACCACATGAAACTCTATGGCATGTGCAGACAAGAGATACCCCTTCAGTGGAAGGTGATGAGGTCAAAACTGCTGGAGATGTTTCATGGGATGTTTAATGTTTCCAAGGACTCTGTTATTTGCCATCATCTGGAAGACACCAAAAGCAGTAGTAAGTTGCCCCAAAACAGCAGGCTTTGGCACTCAGCCATGTCTGAAAGAAACACGATTGGGTTTTGCTAGGTTTATTTTTGAGTTCAGTTTAGCAGTTTTTCACAGCAGTAATTTCCTTTGGATTCTCAGGAGGCAGAGGGGGAGTAGAGGGATCTTGCTAGGCTCATGGTGGGGTCAGCAGCCCTTGGACAAACAAGAGCTGCACAGAAAAGCGGAAACCAGCCAAGCCCTGAAGAGAGGCTGCTTTGCTTTTTCCACTGCCTGATCATGCTGTGCTATCATAACCCCAGCACAGCACTATTGCCAATACCCTCCCTTACTCTTACTGCTTTCCCTGAGGCTGAAGACAGTGGGAACATCAGTTCAGTTCAACTTCAAGATGTTTTCACTGTTTTGCTTCCCTGAATTGCTCAGGATACAGATCAGATGTTTTTATTTCAAACACAGAATAACCGTGCTCCCCAAACTTGAAAAAATGCCAGTATATTTTCTTTTGTCAAACTGCAAAATACAGGAGAGAGGCAAGCGAGAGGGATTGTTAGTGAAACATGATGCAGCAAAGGAAAAAACATAACACCAAAAAAAAAAATCACACCTCAAACTCTGAAACTAGACAGAAAGCTGGACACAAAGATTGTTCTTTCGCTGTGCTGCACCATCTGAAGGACTGGGATTCTCCTTCATTCTACATTTTTTATTTCAGAAAATTTGCAGGAAAGCTTTTTGCCCTCTCCATGAGAAAGGCAGAGAAAGCCTGACATGTCCAGTCACCCTCTGACTTTTTAATACACAAGACAGACATGGGCCAAAGGCAAAAACATAAACCTCATTTCTACCATGGAAGGAAGATAACTTCCAATGCCAGCCTAGCCTACAAATCCCAGGTACATGAGGGAGGGAGCCCACGGGATCCTCCCCCACACCTTGCTACGCCAGGATGGACTCTCCTCCCAGCTGATGCAATCTGTGCTCCACACTGGGGAGTTACTAAGGCATCATGGGATGAACACCTCCTTCAGGAGACAGGCTAAAATCATGGTGCTTGGAGAGGCAGCATCATGGAACCACCCAGAATGATGCTGGCAATGCTCCAGTAAGGCTGCAGGCAGTGACCTGTCCCTCCTGGTATTCCCTACCACCACCACCTCCTGCACAGCCTCCACAAGAGGGAGGAATCGGTGCCCTTATCACGAGTAAACAAAGTTAATGTTTTATTAACACTGACACTGAGCTCCCAGTCAGTGCCAGGTGAACTTAGGGCAGTTCAAGCTGGTATGGCATGGAAGGAGCCTGGGATAAAGCCAAGCCTGGTGGGCCAAGGAGTGCTGGCACACAGGTCTGCTCAGGACAACACTTCCAAGGGATAACATCTCAGCCTGGATCTAACCTTTTAGGCACAGTGCTAAAAAAGTGGCCTTCAAACTTATTGCTCAAGCTGCTAATTGTGCAAACCACAAAAAGAGGAAGGGGCTTCACCTCCCCGTTTGTATATATAATTCAACTACCTCTGGTCACAGGAGTGTGACCCTTGCAAACACATTCTCCATTGGTTTCTTTTGGAGCATCTTGGTCTCCCTGAGCCCAGGCTTTGTCTTGCTGGTGCCTTGGTCAGTAAAAGAAAAAGTGCAATGGATCCTGCCTAGCCCTGCCCACCACCATGCCTGGGCTGTGCAGGAGGGCAAGCCAGGCCACGGCCTCACCTCCAGCCTTGTGCCACTCCAGATTCCTGAGCAACCTTCCCTCTCTCCTGTGTGACCTTCCCTCTCAGCCGTCCTTCCCTTTGGTGGCCAGCCCAAGGTCAGTGGTGCAGGCATTAAAAACCAGCCAAGGAAAGCAAACATTAGTCCCTCTTTGAGCAGCTCTGGGTACATTAAACTCAACAAAAGGCTCTGGGTTATGGGATTGGCACTGCAATGGGACCAGGGCTGGCTGCAATGGCCAAATGCCAGGGCATTGTGGCAGAGATGGACGCTGATGGGCAGCCCTGCAGGGGCAGGTGAGGAAAGGGGGCACTGGATGAATCCTGATGGACTATAAAGAAACAGGGAGCTTAGACCAGCCCTCCTGTGGGGCCATGAAGGGTTGCCCACTGGTCACTAACAAGTGTCCTGACAAACAACTGCAGTGTCCAGGAGTCCATAGAATAGCAATTGCTCCATCCTACCTTGATAAACCACTTCAAAGAGGCAGTGCTCATTTTCACTCATGCACAAACTTTCCGGGAGAATCACAGGTTTGTCACAGCTGCACATGGAAGCTGCCCATGGCTCAGCCATGCCAAGCATCTGGCAATTCACCAGGTTCCAGGTCAGTTTGTTTGCAAGGTGGTGGAAAATCCCCAGGTTCCCAATGGGAAACACTTCCCCATCTTCTACACTCAGAACTCTTGCACTTAAGAAGGTGCTGATCTTGATGGCCCTTCTCTCTCCATGGTCTCTGCTGCTGCAGAACAGAGGAGGGACAGGGGACAAGTCCATGAAGGTGACATGGCTTGGGAGAAGGCTGTCCATATACACAGCATGCAGCACGTAGCCCAGAGTCTCTCCTCTGGGCCCCTCATGCTGCCGCTTGGATCTCACCAAAGACATAATTAATATTTTTCTATGCATTCCCAGGTCTGGGTTTTGGAAGAGGGGAGGGCAGCCCATCAGGGGGTTTTTGTGATATGAAACGGGGGAGACCTATTGCATGCTCAGGGACAAGGGGTAATGGCATTAAGCTGAAGGAGAGCAGGTATAGATCAGATACTAGGAAGAAATTATTTGTTGTGAAGGTGGTGAGACAATGAAACTGATTGCCTAGAGAAGCTGTGGGTGCCCCATCCCTGGAAGTGTCCAAGGCCAGGTTGGATGGAGTTCTGAGCAAGCTGGTCTAGTGGAAAGCATCCCTGTCTATGGCAGGGTGGGGGGTGGAACTAGGCAATCTTTAAGGTCCCTTCCCACCCAAACCATTCTGTGATTCTATGATTCTGGCTTGACTGAGTTGAGCTCCATCCCAGTATCAGTACTGGTCCCTCAGGGACACTGCTCCATACAGGTTGCAGCTGGATGTCCCCGAGCTGCACTGTGGTCCCAGCTGTCATCCAGCTGCCATCCATCCCCCCAGCCCTTCCCAAGCCAATGCACAGCTCCTCACCTGGCTGCTTTGCCACCAGCATTGCTGATGCCAAACTGGCTGATGTGAAATTAGAAAGTCTCCATGTTTGCCCACCAGTCCACTTGTCTCACAGACTGGTGGATGTGGTGTACCCTAGTAAATCCCAACCACCTTCTTGTCTTCCATCTGCTTGCAAATAACTTCCAAAAGTAGTTGCATACTTAACAAGTAATTATTTATTTTCTAACCGTCCCCCCTGCAATACTCTATGTCCCAACAAATGAACCCACATTATAATGGGAGAACTATATCTACTACTTGCAGGTTAATTGGAAAAAAAGAAAAAAAAGAAAACCCAGAGAGAAACAAGTTCTCCTGTGCTTTATCTGCTCTGATAACAGCTATCACACAGAGTCTATCGCAAACCCTATGGGCACTTGGCAAAATGCGTAACTCTGCCGACCCACTAAGGCAGTCAAGAGAAAGGAGAAGGGCATTTGATAGGAACAAACCTTCCCTTGCCAGCATTATCAACACCCTTTGTAAAGAACTGTATCTGCAGCAGGTTGATAGTGGTGAGCAGGGGCTTTCATTGGCACAGGAAGCAATCTCGGTGACCTTCAGTGGAGAAGAAGGTATAAAACTCAAAGTCTTTTTCTTGGTCGACTGTCTGGGCACCAGTTGAATTTCTTAGTTTCCAAGAAGGACACATTTTTGGTAACTTTTCTGAGAAAATGGCAACTTTAAATGAAAAGAAGACCTGCAGCGAGCGGATGGCAGATTTCCGTCGTTTTGTCTGGAATCCAGAAACAAAGCTCTTCATGGGAAGGTCCTTAATTAACTGGGGTAGGTTTTCACGTGCAAGATTCTTCTCTTCCTTCTGGTATACTTAAAAACTAGGTGGGGTGGGGGGTGTCATCCTAATGAATGGGACACAATGTAGATGTGTTGAAGCCAGCAGTTCTCATATGTGCTTCTAAGCCACTTTTTGGGTGGTCCTATGAGATGGATCAAGTAGATCAAAACATTGATCCATGCAGTTCCTGCAAATGTATGACTTCAAAGTGATTTTGAACCAAGCATTTCAAAAGGAGAAAAATTAACACGTTAACAGGTACTTTATTAATAGTTAGGGGTGATGATCACAGTGTGGTTTTGACATGGTTAATGTTCAGGTACATGGAGAAATTTGCTTAATTGGTGAGTTTGTCCAATTCTTTGGAAACAAGTTTTGTTTTTCTGAAATTCCTTTCTGAATTATTGTCTGCTCAGTAGATCTTGTTTCTTATCACTGCATGCTAGCATGTATTTCATACCAGCATGTATTTCATACCAACATGTATTTTATACTAGCAAGTATATAGCTGAGCCTCCCTTCCCATAGCCAGACTTGTGTCTACAATGATTATCTGTATTATGATCTACATTCTGGGAAGGGCAGCCTGGACCATTGTAAGGAAGACCCATACTCTTCCCACAGACTGTAAGAGTAGCTGCAAGTTTCCAGGTGATTTTTTTCTGCCAGGAAGCCTGTGCGTGTAGCTTATTGGCTACTCCTAAAACCAGAATTTTACAGACAAAGCAAATGAAATGTGAGCCTTTCCAGTTGGTAGAGAAGAAGGTGCTACAAAGCACCTATGATTACAAGGACAGCTTTCTAATAGCACCCCCCCAAAACAACCACTAGCTGTTTGTACAGCACCAGCCATGTGTAAGACACTATGCACATACAGACAGAAACACAACATTACTCCTACATTATCTCACAGGGGAATAAAGTAGCAAGATGGCACATTTTGCTGTTGGTGATTTCAGCTGTATAAGGCAGTGAAGTGATACAGGTCTAAAACCAACACACATGAAGTACTGACATCTGTCATCCAAATAACACAAGGAGCAACTTGGGTTTGTCAAAGAAATACCTCATCATCTGTGTTGCTTAGTCCATGTGTAATAAGTAGATAAATGGTCTTAATATGTGAAATTACTTCAAGATGCCACATAACCTTTAAGTTTTAAATAATCTGAGCTCAGCACCAACTCCTTCAAAAATCCTTGTAGAACTATACAATTTTTTTTCTTGAAGAATATTTTTTGAGTGTAGAGAAAATGTTCTGAAGCACCTGTCCCTTTACAGGGAAAACAACCCTGGGGACAAGGGTGCAAAGGAGACGGCTGCTGCTGCCAGGATCATCCTGGCTGCAGAGAGAGCACTGCACGGCCTTGCTCAAAAAATGAAGTTCTGCCCTTATTCTTTTCCAACAGTGTGGATCAGCCTCTACTACCTGGCTTTCTACGTGGTGATGTCGGGGCTGTTTGCACTCTCCATTTATTGCTTAATGAGGACAATTAATCCATACGAGCCAGATTACCAAGACCAGCTGAAATCCCCAGGTACTTCCAGGGTCCCACAGCAGCTGTGTAGGACTGGGCTGGGCTGAGAGGCGTTGGCAGAGCCCAGGCCTGAGGGGAGACTAGCATGGAATAAATCAGGTCACTTCTGCCCAAACAATCCCTGCAAAGTTTAACCTCTGCCTGAAAACACTTTTAGGCTTTTAAAAAAATCTGGCACACTTATTTACGTAGTGATACATGAATATACTTATATATTTGTATATTTATGAATATATAATATGAAAAATTAATAATAAAATTCATTTATTTCATCTTGCTATTGGGACGATCAGTGCCTGCCTGTAGCAGGTCACCTTCTCTCCCCACAGGCAGGGGTCAGTCCCTGGGGAAGTCCCAGGTTCTGCTCCAACCCCCCAAGCACCACAGAGAGCTTTGGGATGCCCAGCAAGATGTAGAGGTGATGGGGTGAGCAGCCTGGGGGTGGGTATTTCCACACTTGCCAGCACCATGGAAAGGCCCTGGGAGAGCAGGAATACCTTGCCAGCAGGATGTGTCAGTGGTCAAGGAAGTAAAAATAAGACAAATATGTGGGATTAGGAATACAGATTTGTGGGACATGAAAAGAGATAGGGGAGACATCAGAGACCATCAATGCACACTGCTAAAACTTCACACCCCAATGGCTTGTTTTCACAATGGGAGGGAAAAAAATAGCCCTAAAAATTATTCTGTCAGATGCTTTTCTATTTTGAAGTTTCCATTTCCAGTATTCAGCAAGTTTGGTGTTTGCTGGGAAAATAATTCCTGTGACATATTATGTGTGGCTTTTTCAAAAGCTGTTTCTCATGCTGCCGTATGATCTGTTTCTTTAACCCGATGTGACTGTTATTGCTAACAAGTCCTGGGGAAATCCAGTGCAATTGCTGGAATGATTTTACAAGCTGTTCTTGTAACAGCATGGATATACGTGAAAAGGAAATAATTCAGCAGCAGCACAGGCTTTAGGGTTTTGGTTGAACAACTCACAGCTGAGGTGGTTTCTGTACATGGTTAAATCCTCCCCAAAAAGGCTGGGGGATCTTCTGCATTCACAATGAGTCTTGATGCAGCATAATTGCTACTGTCAAATTAAATATACAAATCCATGCCTGGCACCTCTCCTCTGCTTTGTCTTCCCTTTTCTTCCTCATGAAGGTGTTACCTTACGACCTGATGTTTATGGGGATAGAGGACTACAAATTTATTACAACGTATCCGACAACAAAACCTGGGAAGGTTTAGTGACAACTCTTCACACTTTTCTGACAGGTAAAAATGAAGTTTCTTGCACAAAGCTGAAAAAAGTTGCTGCCTTATCTCCCATACTAGGTCTGAGCACCTTAAGTCAGTGCTTCCATTTTACATTTGTCCTCAAATCACAGATTTTGAGTGGAAAGTGCATCTTCTGAAAGGGATGAGCAAATCACCTCATGAATTTATAAATCAAACGTATGTACACATCTGTTAAAATCCAGGCTCTGCTTCAGGGCTTATACTTTGTTTAATCCAAAACAGCCTTAATAAAATAGACCAATAGAAAGTCTGAAGGAAGAGGGAGGACAAAAGATCTTCAAAACTAGTCTCATCTAAATTAATTAATTTGTCTGTGACTACAAACATCAAAGTGCCGTAATAAATCTCATAAAGCTGTTGCATGGTGTCATCAGGGAATACAGTCAAAATAGGTTGTGTGCTCCATCTGCCTGTTCATGTCTTAGCACATTTATATTACTATTGAGCCTTAATATTGTAATTCTTCATGTTTCTCATGCACATATTGAGAAAAACTATATTTGAAATTGACTTTATATGGAGCTGTCAACACAAACTGCCAGTCTAAATTCAATTAGATCTCTTTTCTTCTGCTTTGCTTATTCTAAAAAACCACAACAAAAGTGAACCAAATCCATAAAGTTTAAACTTTCTTTGTTCCATCTAAGCCCAAGTTCACTTAAAGTACAGTCTCCCAAGATAGAATCTCCAGCCTGATGTTGGGATGTATAATTTGCATATGAAAAGCTTCAGAGGGGATTTTTTCTTTCTTCCTTCACACATCTAGGATATACACCAGCTGCTCAGCATCTGAACGTCAACTGCACCAATAACACATACTTCATCCAGGACACCTTTGATGGCCCGAATAATACAAAACTATCCTGCAAATTTACCTCAGACATGCTTCAAAACTGCTCCGGCAGCACAGATCCAACTTTTGGATTTCCAGAAGGAAAACCCTGTTTTATTATAAAAATGAACAGGGTAAGTACAAGTTCAAGGTGCTGAGCAGAAAAATTTAAGAGTAGCTTGAGTCTCCACTGGGGAGCTGCTGTGTCTCTGCTGCCATGGGTTCTAAACTCTGCTTTGTACTGGGAATCAAAAATCCTGTGCTTTTCCCTGACAGCCTTCAGGAGTTACCAGGGAAATCCTGACCCTTTTTCACCATCCCTAGGAAAGTAACACAGGGCAGTGATCTCTGAACTGACTCTC
Organism: Aleadryas rufinucha; assembly: GCA_013397815.1. NCBI lineage: Eukaryota > Metazoa > Chordata > Aves > Passeriformes > Aleadryas > Aleadryas rufinucha. Next base: position 260,608 of record VZTH01009671.1, read on the forward strand.
TACAGCTTTGGGTTTAGTTTAGTTTAGTTCAGTTCAACTTAGCTTAGCTTAGTTTAAGTTTAGTTAGTGTTTCTATAAGGCTCTCATCCCACATACCAGCACCAGAAGAGTTTCCTCTTGCAATACCACAGCCCTGTGCCTTCAGCTGAGGAATCAGGATGTGACAGTAACTGATGTGGTTTCAGAGAGGTGATACCTTATTTCTCCAGGAGGCAAAGAAAATCTTTAAAAGAACCTATAAAACCAAAATTCAAACCTGGCAGGTATTTTTCTCAGGAAAACCACCAAGACATGTTTTGGAGAGGAATAAAGGGAATTTTCAATGCTTTAATTTTTTTCAGGACATAGACAAAGGCATAAGCACTTTGTTTTTGGGTAAAATTCTGAGCCTTCTGATTCAGTTTTGGTAGAAAGTGAAGAGCTCAAATTCTCCTCCAGTTTCTGATAGACAAAATCATTGCATTTTTTGTTTGTCTTGCACCTTAGGCATTTTCAAGAATCTGTGCAAGCCCTAACTGAAAGGGGAACTGTGCCCCTGATTCTGGCAGGTGAAATGGACTTTTTCCAAAAAATGCCTTCTTCAGCAAGACTGGGTGCCAGCCCCAGCAGGGAAAAGACACGTGGATAGTGACCAGGGGGTTTCACCTCCTCTCACCTTTGCTGTTACAGGATGCAACCCCCGCTAGTTTTGTAGGATCAAACCAGCCCAAGGGTTTTTCTGCCATAACCAAGGTTTTCTAAGAAGGATAAGATCAAAAGCATGGAGATTCAGCTTTTCCTTTACTGACACACAATTAACTGCTTTGAGACCCCTGGCTGCCTGAGCATCAGCAAGGGCAAGTGGTATGGGTGGGTAAATGAGCTGGACTCGGAGGAGGTGCAGTGCTACTTGCTCTGGCCAGGCTAGAGTCCATCTGCAGTGCCCATCCCAGGTAATGCAGAGTCCCGCTTCCTAAATATCTAGTCACAACAGTTTTTCACCTACATAAATGAGATGATTTGTTTGAGAGAGTCATACACAATAACATATTAAGCATCCTTTGAAGCTCAGTTCTCAAATAATTACTTGCTCAGTTTTACCTGAAAACAATTTCCAAGTTGACCAAATATGTGTTCTCTTTTTCAGATTATCAAGTTTTTCCCTGGCAATGGCACTGCACCAAGGGTGAACTGCACATATGTGGTAAGAGTATGAGGTCTGAGTCTCACACATTTCGAGCACTGCAGCGCAGAGAGCAAGAAAGTGCAGTGGTGACCAGAAAAAATACACTTGCATCTCTGAAAACCAGATCCCAAATACTTGGAATATTCTCAGTTCTGTGCAAGTTCTTGCACCAGCAGACGTGCTAAGGAAAAAACCTCCAAGTTTACTTTATTTTATATCACCTGAAAATGTGTATTATCGTGCTGCAGAGAACACTTGCTGTTTCCTTTCAGCTCCCTGTAGTGCCGTTCACGCCTCAGCGCAGCTCCCTCAGGCTCTCAGCAGGTCCAGCTCACTGAATTCCCAGCTGCAGTATTAACAGCGGGAAATTCCCACTTTTATTTGAAAAATAAGACTAGTGCTAACAGCCTGCTGAGCTTGAGTTTTAACACACACTTAGCAGCCCTAAAACGCTTGCCTCGGGCTGGCCGATGACTTCCTCGCCAACAGAGCTTCTTCCTCTCTCGTTTTGCAAACAGGGTGAGGAGTCTCGCCCGCTGGAGGTGGATTACTACCCCGTGAATGGCACCTTCAACCTGCACTACTTCCCCTACTATGGGAAAAAGGCTCAGGTGGGTGCTTCTGTATCTAACTTTTTTTCTTTCGTCTGTTGTAAGGGGAAACATGGAGCATCTCTGTAATGCTATGAAAACTGGAGAGGTTATTTTTAAGACTTCATTTTTAAACTGGTAGCATAAAATTAAGGCATTTTCTTCCTATTTTTTTTATTTCTTCTCCTAGCCCAGCTACAGCAATCCCTTGGTAGCTGTGAAATTTCTCAACATTACGAGGAATGTAGAACTTAAAATAGTGTGCAAAATCATTGGAGCTGGAATTACCTTTGATAATGTTCATGATCCGTATGAAGGAAAAGTGGAATTTAAATTGAAAATAGAAGACTGAGCAGCAACAGAGACACTTCTGAAAAATGTATGAAGAGTAAACTTAACTATTATCACATCCATCCATCTATATTTATTTTCTCACTATGGTCCTCATATAAATTACAGTGCAAAGAGACATTTTCTACTGTAAGATGACCTATAGAGCTAAAAATCAAGATCCTACTTTTAATGTGTAAAGATGAAGATTATCTCAATGTACATACCTTAACATTTCATGGCTACAGTACGCTGCTGCCTTCATGCAAATATTTGTACAAAACAAGTTTCCCCCAAAGGGTGCAGCTGTGCCTTCAAAGAACATAAGTATAGACTCAAACCATCATTTCCAATCACTTTTCAAACCATAATAAATAACTGATGTGTGATACTAAAGCTTGGTATTGAGAAATAAGTAGATAGCTTGAAAAGGAAAGCAATACTCTGAAATACTAGCAAGTAATTAAATTTTTAATCTCTCTTGTATAGGATGTATAAAAGCGTATTAAAATTATCTGTATTCCAATGCATTGGCTTTTTGCACTAGTCAGCCAAGTCAGACTTTTTTAGTTGACAAATCTAATGACTGCAAAAGAAGGAAACTTGAAGTCTGTCCTCTAGCTTGCAGATTTCACAGTACCACTTACCTCTATGTAAATAACATAATAAAAACAACTGGTAAGACTGTAACACCCAGTTACATCCAGGAAACTGTTCATTTAACTAGAGGTTGTAATTTGCTGGGTGGGTTGTTTGTTTGTTTGGCATTTTGTTGTTGTTTTGTGTTTGTTGTCTTTGTGATGGTTTTATTTGTTTTATCCAGTAGATTAACCCTGTATTGCAATGGTGAGTTTTGGGTTACTTGGAGTAATGTGAAAGATGCTGAAATAACACCAAATCTTTAAGTGAATCTAAAATTTGAGAAGTCTGACTCTATCACATATGATACAAAGAGACAGGATTGATGTGTCTGTACAGTATGTTTATGTTACCTGAAGTCCAGCATGCTCCAGCGAGAGAATAAATACTGCACGCAAAAAAAAGATCTTCAAGAGCAGAAATCATTTTACACCTTCACTGCCTGGACGTTTCAGAAAGTGAGAAGATGTAACAGATCATCTCCTGTACTACAGTGACATTCAGCCAGCCGCCCTGTAGACAGAATCCAGTTGGAGGGGAATATTCCTCTTTAAAACCACAAGTGATATTTGAGCCTTTCTTAGAAAAGCTCTGCATTACAAAACCAGTAAGAAAATGCTTCCTCATATAAAAACTTTTTTCCCCTGGCCTTTCCTATTTCAATTTTTACAGTGGGGCTTCGCCTTTCTTCTAAGAAACAATGAAAATCAAATCAATTTTATATCCTTTTTGGAATACAGGTCTCCCCTTATGCATCCTTCCAAAATAACATGGAAAACAATAAAATACTTTTGATAACAAAATAGTAACTCATGCTCAAGGTTAGTTCTATGTGATCTATACACAGAATATTTAATCATTTCCAAGAAAACCAAGAACTCTTCCCTTGGTGCTCTAACACAGGCAGACTCTCTGCTTGACTGTATTTAGTATCTACAGCTTGCACTGAGCCGGACAAAGCAGTGGCACAAGCTCACAATCCAGTCAGCCCTACAACCACAGCGCAGGAATATGCTGAACAAACTCCCCATGGACTGTGTGCCTGCAAAGCTACAGCTTCAGAACAACAGCCTAGACCAGCTTCACAGGAAGACCTGTGATGGGATAAATAGAGAAAGGAAAGACTGAAGCATCCCTGTGTTGACCAAATGATGATGCATTCTGACGTCAAAAAAAAGATCCACCAGATCTTGTTCTCTATGTACAAAGATTGTCATCCTGAAGCTAAATGTTTCTTGAACTTTCAGCCATCTGAGATTAGTCTCTTTCTTTACTGAAATCAGAAATAATAGCAACAAAGAGCAAGGTTTGTGGCTAGTGTAGCTGAAGTAGAAAAGTGTAGTTAGTATTAGCCTGCCAAGTATATTAATCTGTGTGTAGTTAGTATGAGCTTGCCCAAACCCCAAATGCAAGCACACTTAAATAGCAGAATGCCCATCATGCAAATACTTTGTAATACCAATTACTGCATGGCACAGCCCAACAGTACATATAAGCATGTCATCTAGTGAGCACAGCTGCACTTTGGAGACATAAAAATGTCAGAAGTTACAAGATACAGACCAAAATAAGCACATGGGAAGGAAAACAGGCAGGGCATCGTGCCCAAGGCACAAGAAGCATGACTGGCAAAAGCTAAACAAGCTAAAAAGCAGCTGAATCCAGGGGAAGGAGGGCAAGAAGCAGGAAACACCAGCAATGAGAGAGAAGAAATGAAGAGAGATATTTCCTCTAAGAGCTCTCCAGCTTCATCACGTTCACCCTGGGGACTGAGAGAACCTCGGCCACCAGTGCCAGCTGTACAGCAGCAGTTCCAAGTTACTGTGTAGTCACAGTTAATTTAGTGTTAGAGACTAACAAGCATTACAGACTAACGGTTGTATGCACATACCAATAATAATTATTACTATGCAGGAGCTAACATTAATTAATTCAACAGCTTTGTTTTCAAATTTGAAAACAGACACATTTATCAGTCTCTTAACCACTTTCACTGCAAGAGTCCAATTCCTTGAGAGATACACACACATTCAATAACATATATAGGTATACACATATATATGTTCTAGGTATAACCATATACACCGATTATACATAAATTCAGCTGCAGCATTAGCAGTATTTGATTAGACCAAACAATATAAATGGGAAAAAACCCCGTCAGGCCACATGGGAAACTGAAGCAGCAGATTTAAGAATGAATTGCAAGCAAATGCAAACTTCTGAGTTTAGTTAGATGCAGATCAGCTAGGATGGGAACGGGTAGTTAGTCCGTGCCTCTGGAGCAGTGGAGGGGCCAGGAAGGCACTATCAGAGACCACACAGTGGCTCTCAGTGCCAGTCTCTCTGCCCTTTTTTCCTACCAACTGTGGAACAGCAAGGTTAGCCAGGAGAAAAGGCACAGAGAAGGCATAATAGGCCATGAAAATAACACATTAACACCATGAATTTTTATATCCAATAAATTCTAGTTTCCAGACTTATCTGCTGAAGATGTTAAATAAAACTCTTGAAGATCAGTGCAAAGAGAACAGAAACGGTTGCTTTGAGATGCGCTTTCCTCTCCACACCTTCTTATGAATATTCATGATAGTGGTAAATTATTGATGTGTAAAGTCCTAATGTCTGTTATTAAAAACTATGAATAAAAATTAATAGAGTGGAGAAAAACACTGCATACAAGGAGCTTGATGCTTAAAGGACTTTGTGCTATGGCTATAAGACTACAGCAAGTTCAAAGCCTCCTCTACTTTTCAGAATTGCCAAGTACTAGACATCAATAATTGAGTCTTTGCTTAATGGTCTCATATGATGTCATTGCTATTGCACTTGGGAATTCCTCCCACCATTCCGCAGAGCTGTTTTTAATCTCTTACCTGTAATAAAAGTCAAGCAGAGATTGTTTCTGCAACAAATAAAGCTGTCTAACCATGTGCTACTTTCAGTAATTTGATGTAAAGTAACAGCTACATCAATAATGCTTGCAGGAAGTATTTTCTGCTGTGCACCTAAGCTCCCTTCACAAGCTTCATTTCTTTCAGGCACAAAAGCTCAAGCTCAAACAAGATTATTTTGTTTAAATAAATATGTGCATGAAAGAACAGGTGCCCTTTCTTTCAACTTGATTTGAAAGACTCTTCTCACTGGGGATGAAGACTGTTCACTTTTCTTGCAATTTTTTTTTTACCAGAGTGATAACAATGGATGTCCTGAACTTCTCATTATTTTAAGAGCAGACATTGGGCTGAAAATTCCCTTTTTAGGATCCTGCTACACCTCTGAGAAAAGAACTGAATTCTGGAGAGACACTTGGGATAATACCCTTCATTCACTAATGTGTGTATTTACATGTAGTCCTACTATTTACCAGTGTGGGAATGTCATCATTCCAATAAAAATTCTAGTAAAATGTTCCAGGGGTTTATTACTATCATCAACCAGGTAACTCATATTAATTACTCTGATTCCAAGTTCCAGTTCTTAAATCTTTTGTCACTTTTCTCCCAGATATAGATGAGCCTGTTGAAATGGTATCGTTTTGTGTGACCTGACACAAATCCACTAATTTCTCCCTTCTTCCCCCCTTTTTATTAAACAAGCCAAAATAAGACTTCCTTAAGTCTCATAGTAATAGATCTTGACCTTAAGAATCAAATAACTGGGGGAAGGGATTTTTTTCTGAGTCTTTCCTGGTTTTTCCAACATCCTCTTGAAATGATGATGCTAACAAGTATGTGGCTGCTCACTACTGGTCTCACTGAATATATCTGGATGTAACACCATTTTCCAATCCATTATTAGTTTTACCTACACATCCAAATTCAGATTAGCTAGTTCCTCAAAAAACAGTGTAGGAGACATATGCAGTTATAATCAACCTTGACACCTTAGATCATTTTTAGGATCCTACATTTTCAGCATAGTCTTTCCTCCTGTAAGTGTACCTTGAATTCTTTCTTCACAAGATGTGGAGTTTAACCATAACATTTTTGGACAAGACCTGCTTGCCAAACAATTCACATTAATCTCTCCTCTTCATTGTTTACTTCTTTTCTAACCAGTATTACTTTAGAGTATTTTTAAAATTTCTTCTGCATTATTGAAGAAATTGTTAAACAGAAGTACAATCATACTTGACGTAGCTGTTCAGTCAGTGATAATGCCACAAAAACGATTCAGCAGTAAATAGTTCATAACCCCTTAACATACAATCTGTTGGTATTGTAAAACATATTTAAAATCAGAATGCAATGAAATTAAAAATACTTAAATATGCTGAAGCATAGCCATTGTTTCCTTAATCAGCTAAAAATTTGCAATCTCCTCCCATACTTATTTGGGAAGACCTATTCTGTACTTTGTCATTAACAATTAATCTTCCAGGCTTCTAATTTCCTTTTAGCTGTTTCGTTCAACAGTTTTTCTAATACAAGCTTCAGGGCTGATCTCAAGCTGTCTAGACCATGTTTGGACAGGACTTCATCACGTCTTTGACACTCATTTTTTCACACTTCAAAAACTGGCACTCTAGCATTATTTTAGTCTTTAAGAACTATTTTAAGGTTCATTAAAAATCATCATCAGAAGTTGCCCAACACTAATTACTGGAGTTGCCTGTTTTAAGAGTATGCGCTTAATGTTCTGCTTTATTTTTAATAAATTCTCTCAAGTTTACATGAATAAAGAACAGGAATCTTGCCTGAAGTGTGCAACCTTGCTGTCTTTTTAACATGCTACAAAGCAGATGCTCTGACCAGGTAGGTGAAACTGCACTATTTACAGCAACGTACCATGATGTGTACACAGCAATAGGATAAAAGAAGATCAAATTTTTCAGCCTAAGTCTGGATTTCAACCTGTTCAAAACATCCAAGAATTTAACAAAAAGGTCATGGCAGAACAAAGAAAAGCACTTGCAATGGTATTACATGGGTGATTTTTGATTAACACCAGCCTCTCTTCTTTATTCTCTTCCACATCAGAACATTCTGCCTTTACCACAGCTAAGCTGTGCATCAATAATCATCATGATTTTCTCCAACTGTTGTTTCACAAAGTGCTGGTGTTCACTGAATGTGAGGACAGCAGGGACCCAACTGAGTGAGAGGCAGATGGTGCTAGGTGAGAACCATCATCATGCCAGACAGGAATTTCTAGTGTAACCAAATGCTGGAAGTCAGAAACACCCATGCATTGCTGCTCTCATTCATTCTGCTCTTAGCATCAGCTGTATTTCTGCTTATTAGAAACCTCATCTTAAAGGAAGATAGATTTCACTTCCACCTGCTCATTTAACCACCTTTTCCATCACAAGAGTTTGGTACCTTTTGACAGCTTCTGAAGATGAGCTGAGCTTCCATTCATTTTCTGATGAGTCTGGCAAACCAGATGACCCACTTTTTAGTCTGTTTCCAACACTGGCATTTTCTAACATGTTTTTTCTTTTCTTTCCCTCTCTCTCATGGGATCCATATACTAATTCAAGCTCCAAGGCACCTCGTGTTGCCTCCCATCCAATCCCTGCCCAAAGCATGCTCAGCTGTGAGGTCAGACTCTACATTGCTTAGGGCTTTTCTCCTGTCTGGTCTTGAAAACCCTAAGGATCGAGTCAGCACAACCTCTGTGGGCAGCCTGTTCCACAGCTTGACCATCCTAAATTCTTCCTCATATTTAGCTGGAAACTTTCCCATTTCAGCTTGTGTGTGTTGTCTGTCATCCTCTCATCACACACCACTGTGGCCTGGCCCCACCTTTGCAAATAACCTTCCTGCAGCACTGGAAGGCTGCCATCAGGTCTCTTGAGGCTGCCTCATCTCCCAGCTGAATAAGTTGCTCTCCCTCAGCCTCTCCTCATACAGCAACTGCACCAGCCCACTGAGCATTTTGGTAACCCACCGGAATCCATGGAAACTCAAGGACAAACCAAAGGTCAGGAAAAATCCTGGAAAAATATTAAATCCTAAATTTAGAAAGTAATGACATGAAAAGGCTGCTCTCAGTGTGCTGGCTCATCTTTACTTTTCATGATAAATGAATGACAATTAAGGCTTTAACAATAAAGTGTGTGTGATAATACCCTCATCTTTCTGGAAGCAGACAGGGCTGAGAAGTGGTGAGAAGTTAACTCAATGTAGTCATAAAGACAAATAGCCTACTACACTTCTCATAAGCAGACAAGAGAAAGGAAATCCCTACAGTAAATAATTATCTATCTGAGAAAAACAGTATATGCTGTCCTTTCTACTGGTGATCATTCCAGTAGAGTTACATCATGTTGGATGGGTTTTTTTTAAACTTTGCCCTTTCTGTATTAAAGCAGCATCCAATTTTTAGATTTCTCACTAATATGAAGATTTTACAACCCATGTATTCACTGATTTAGAAATGAGGAGATTTGTGACAATATAACCTTTCATTAAAGATTCATCCTTTCATTCAGTTAAATAAATGGGCATCCCTCAAGGGTCAGTACCCCATCAGCTACATTAATTTTTTCTTCTCTGCAACATTTGCCACTTTTCATTGAAGGAAGGTTCAAGAAAACAAAACAAAAGAAAACAAAACCAAAACCAAACCACCAAAAACAAACAAACAAACAAACAACCCCAAAAACAAAATACAAAAAACCCAAAAAAGTTTCCAAAGTCTTAACTGCTTCTCTTTGGTTAAGACAAATTCCTATGGGAAAAGCAAAACATTATTTGTGAAACAGTTCAAGAAATCCTTAACTTGTTACACATGTCAAAATAGACAGTATTTCAAAGCTCAGTAGCACTTGAGAAAGCGCAAAAGATGCACACTGCTCCCAGGACTTCTCTGCAGGACCATCTCAGAGGCGTAGATGCACACTTTGCAACTCTTCCTCTTTTCCTCTTCTTCACATAATGAAAAAGTGCTGGCAAAGTAAAGGAAATAAAAGTACATCCCATTCCTGCCACCTTTTAGTCTAAACTCCAAACCTTATTCCAATTTTCATTCCCTTTACCATCACTTAATCTTTCTTAAACCTAATTCTAGTTTCTATCTCCTTACAGTATCTTCTCCCACAGATTTCCTCAACAATTTCCTGTCCACAATTTCATGTTATGTTCTGTTCCTGCTCTTAATCTTCATTTTCCATCTGTACACATGCAACCATTTTTTTCAGAGACTGGAACCATACAGTTCAAAGTCATCTTTTACTTTCCAGTTCCTTTCATGCTATGCCTGACATTATTAAATATTTCTCTACCTTTCTTTTTTTAAAATAAGTTTCTACTACTACTATTTTTTGTAGTCTTTGGCTAGTCTTCTCTTGTTTTCTCATTCTTTCCAACTTACAACCTTCTTCTCTTTTTATGGCCCTCTGCAAAGACCCTGCTATAATCTGTTCTTTCTTTACTGCTTCCCTCTTCCTACTTTTTCACATCTCCTTTCCTCATCTCAACCTGGCCCCTCACCATTGGTCTCTTTTTTCTTTTTTTTCCTCCTCTTTCACCTGAACACAACCAAGTGACTGCCCGAAATCAAGCAACTACTTAAAAAGTCTATAGACTTTCTCTCATTATTCATTGCTCCCTTTACTAGAAAGTTCTCCCAAAACAAAGGTAATACAGAATCATAGAATCGCTTAGAAGAAAATCTTTAAGATTGTCAACCAGAAATATAATAAAAATTTATTTCCCCCAAGTGACTCCAGTGTTTAAATTATTGAATTCCATCTCACAGATTTATCAGCAACCAAAAGAAGGGAGAAAAGTAACATCTTAAAAATATAAGTTCTGTCACATTTTCACTCCCACCATGACCTTATCTTAGCTGAGGACTATTCCAGAATAAGAACCAAAAGAAAACTGTCAGATTCTTTCAGCCTTCCTTCCCTAACATCCCTCTACTCACTCTTTGCAGGTAAATCTTGGATCATACACTGGAGAACGCAAGGGAAAACTGGAATAATCGAAGTTCCTCTGCAAACTGAACTGCCATTCAACATCAAAGACAGTTTGAATCAACTGTCTCATCCACAACAAGAACTTTGCATTTAGCCTTAGCACTGCAGAGAATGACAAGAACCTTGTGTTTAGCATTAGCACTGCAGAGAACAGCATCTTCAGTGAGAAGCAAAACATCCAATTAGCCTCCTCTCCCCCCGATGTTTTTCCCCAGGCCCATAAAAGTAATTTTCTTGGTTCACTCATGTTACAAGGTCTGACACAATTCAAAAAACTTCAGAGTGTATCAGCTGCTCTGTTAATTACCCATATCCCCACCTTCCCACAGAAGATTTGTCTATGCATAATCCCTTGAAGAAAAAAACCCATGTAACACACTTCACATTTACCACAGAGTTTAAGTGCATCCAGGAGCCCTTACCACAGTCAGCACAGTTATTAATACTTTGCAGGGACTCCCTGGAGTTTGTGGAAGTATCAAATCCTGACTGCAACAGGAGCCTGCCGTGACTAAGCCAGTTTCAGTATGCTCTTGCAGGTGGGAGCAGAGGATGTGATCTAACAAAAAGGTTTAAGGAGGAAGCATATGGAAAGTAGATTAAAACCTGTTTTGAGGACATAGGAATATATGACAGAAAGCTAGGACTGAGGAATATGGGATGAAAAGTTAGGAAATTAAGCATGGGATTTTAAACAGAAGCTGGATTGGTGTACTAAGATTGACCTGTCATACTGAGGAGCAACATGAATGAAATAAGGAGGTGTGAAAGAAGAGAATATACGGGGTAAATTACTGCCTTTTGCATCATAAGTTATCAAGAGCTCTAAGGGCAAATTACTAAATCAAAGCAAAAAATCTGGGCCCTCTGTAGCACAGATGCAGTATCCCAAGACAGCTAATTCTAGGTCTTATGACGAGAAGTGAAATGTTCTAAAGTAACCCTAGATTACAAAAACCACAGAGCTTGTTAAAAATGCCCATGCGCGTTTTATTAATAAAAACTAACAGTGCCAAGGTTAAACAAGTCAAACAATTATAGTCTCTTTATATTCCATAAAATATTACAGAAAAGTTTATTTGTGTTTCAATAAAAAGACTACTGTCTTAGAATAGGCAGCTGACAGTATTTGTGCAGTTAATTGTTTGTGAATAAATTTAAAAAGACTACCACCTGCCCTGAAATTCCTTTTATAAAAATGAACTATTAAAAATGATTGACAAATTTTGAGTTAAAAAACTTAAAACATTCTCTATATTTAATTTCAACTTTATAATAGATTACAGGAAGATGCTTATGAAACAAATACAAACATTTGTTTCAGTACATGTCTTTATATGATAGACTTATAAGTATGTAAACAACTATATAATAAAAAGTTTCCAAAGACTGCCTGTAAGAAATCAGGCAAATTTTACCATAAGCAATAAATCATTCCAAACCTTCAAGACATTTTATATAGCTGCACCAACTGGCAGTAAACATTTGCCAAAAACTTTGTAATTCATATGTCCCAACATACAGTGAAAAGTATATAAACTTGATGGAATCATAATGTTAGATATAATTTAAGGGAAAATAAGTTCATAACAACATTCCTGGAATTTAACATGTAAAAAAGTAGGACGTATCTTTCTTGTTTGGTTCTTTGGACACTGCATGATTAACAAAAACACTACTACATTAGCTCACTATCCCTCAAAAAGTGGCATAATCAAAATACACTCCAAATAAATTGCCATTCAGTGTATTCATTTTCCACAGAAGGATAGTATTTTATTTCTCAATGATGTGTCTACATTTTCTTTAGCAAACTTTGAAAGAACATTTGGGGCAAAATTCTTTTTCCTTCAAGTAAAAAAGAAATCCCAAACAAAAAACAACCAACAAACCAAAAACCCCTAAAACAAGAGTAAATAAAGGCTCTGCATTAACACACTGGTATCAAAAACACACATCCACACCACATTTAAAAATATCCTACATAAAACAATCCTTGTTTGCTTATCAGAGGTGCAATTTCTAAACTCAGAACTGCTTACCAATATTCTCCTTGGGGGATGGGGCAAAGTAATTTGAGACACTTCTCCCTAGAACAATTTATTCCTGAAGCCTGCTGAATTTTAACAAAAAATAGTCTACAAGCAAAGGGCATCAGTCGTCATCATCATTTTCATTAAAATCATCGTCATCATCATCATCATCCCCAACATAAGAAACTGGTGTTTCAACTCTGGAGCCACTGTACTGAGATCCATTGGAACTTGTAGCCAACATCCCATCTCCACCATTGGAAAAGTCACTGAAAAATAAAAAAAGGCAGTTGGCATTGCTTAATGATCTCTCCTGTATCTAGCCCATTCCTTTAATGAATCTGCCACTGCCACTTTATAAACTGTCTTTAATGTATGTCCAAGTTGTCTCCAAAAAGCTGAAACACTCTCAAGTAATTTTGAAGTGGTTATTAGGTTTCTTCCTTTAGGTTTAATATAAAGATTAAACCTTTTCACGGGAACTTTATAAATATGTTTTTCAGGTTTCTTCTGAAGTACATTTAGTGTTAAGGTTACGCAGCTAAACTCTTTAGTATTTTTATGTAGCCCTGGGCACTTGCAAGTGAATCATGTCTTTCAGAATCACTGATCTTGATTCAAAGACCTGGAAAATTGAAGAATTAATAGCTTTTCCTTAACTCCTTGATATGACATAGCAAACTGTCATGTGCTGTATTTCTGATTTGAAACTCTTTTCTTCTCATTGTGCAGTATTTTATTTTAATAGAGCAAGAAAATTCCTGCCTCCATTATTACTTGCTATTTTGCCAATCTATTTAATGCTAACTTTCCAAATAGTTTTGATAAACTACTAAACTTGGCCACAAATTCTTGACCAAATATTTTTTTAAAAAAATCACAAAAATAGTATCTCCCTTGAAAGGCATTCATCATGAAAAATTGCTTTCAAAAATATGTTTGCTAGTAATTTTTTAAATGCTAATCCAACTAATGCACATATTCAATCATGCACACTTGTTGCTGTATGGAGCCAATTCAATGGCCTACTATCATGCAGAATGAAATTGCAGGGGTGCACCCTAGAAGCTCACAGGAAAAACATAAAGAGTAAGATACTTTCAAGAATTTCTGCTGTTCTGCACACTTACTCAGCAGCAAGATATACATCTGTCTAGCTGTAGTCCGATGACTTATAACAGCCCTGCTGTAATTATCTGCAAAAGCAGTTTCAAAAGCAAAGAAAAAACAACACCAAAAAAGAGATTATTCTTGTGTTTCTGTAAACTTTAAAAATACAAACCCAAAATCTGTTCTCCTCTCTTTTTGATAAAAATAGAACTGGATTTCATAACCTGAGTATCCTAGTAAGTAAGACAAAGAAACTGGGATGAAGGTATTGGTAGCAGCATCTTCAGTCTTCTGCAGACCTTCTTTAGAGAACTTGTTAAATAAATGCACAGCCTTTATTTGCCTTGGCAGCACAACTTGTATTGCCATGAATGCTCATGGCTATTGCCATGAATATTCATATATGTCCTATAATTAAACACAATTTGTCACTCCCCTTTTCCAAACTCCTAAGAAATGGAAATGGTAGAAGTTCTTGTGCTCTCACCAAGATAATGAACCCCACTCAGCCTCCGGTTTTCTATTGGTCTCTGGCTAACAGTGGTCTATTCAAATTTCAAAGACTTAAATACACATGGGGCTCTTTTTTACTACACCATGCTCATTACTACAGAAGAAAACTTAGTGAAAACAGTAGATTTTAGGTACTGTTCAGCATCTCTAAAGATATTTTGGCAGAATTCTCACTCAAGCTTCAGTTCCCTCGCACAAAACATGAAGAACTTAATTCAAGCATTTGTTAAGAATGTCAAACATTTCAAAGATCATAGAATCATTTAGGTTAGAAAAGACCTCAGAGATCACAGAATTCAACTGCTGAATATTGGACTCATTTTACAATCTTGTGGAGCTCACAGAAGGACATCTTTTTGATTAATACAGCAATAAGAACCTAGTGAGTAGCAAAGTTAAATACTAGTTATGGTTTATCACGCTACCAGCTTCTGATTGCTGTTTAAAACCCAAAGACCAAAACCTTTTTTTAAGTTAGACACTAATGACCAAGGAGTAATCTTTCCAATATTGTACTTTAGAGAAGTATCTGTTTTCTTGTCAGAAACTCTAAACTAGAAAAAACCACAAACGAACACATTCAAGATTAACACCAAACACCTTTCCACTATACAGGAAAGGATTTCTTTAATGTCACTGCTAAGAACCACCACAGAAGTGACGTCTGACAATAAACTTAAATCACATATCCATAGCACACTTAATCAAAACAGAACTTGTTTCATTAAGCATTTAATATCTAAGTTTCTTTGATGACCACAGATTTTAAAATTTTAAAAACTAATTGAAAATTTCATCTCACCTGGCTGAAAATCTTGTGCCGTTTGATGCAGAACCTGATGAAGATGTGACATATACACTGCTGATTGATCCCTGAGCCATTTCTGTAAAATAAACAACATGCACTTCAGGAATACTTCCAAACAACCATCTAATTCAGTGGAAATGCTTAATCCTTTTAAAGTCCAGAAAAGGAGTCTTTCAGCCCAAACAACAAAACATACTGATCTACTATATCCAAAATAGCATAATTTTAAAAAATGCTAGTGCAACAACAAAATTTCAAAAAATGCATTTATTTTGAAGTGAGCAAGACAGATGACTTCAGTATTCATCATATGCTTGCACTTCCTACCTTTTGCCTTTGCAAGTGAATCAAGCATAAATACTGTCTTCTTAAAGGAATTACACACTGCAAAGATCTACTTGTGTGGCATAATGCAAAAGGTTTTGCAAAGAGGAACAGTCCATTCTTTATCAGTCACTATGTCACTTGCTCCCTAAGGTACACTAAAAAGATAAATTTGAGAACTTGACAGAAATCTTTACCACAAACCACTGGAAATTAACTGATCTAAGGTATTTTCATGGTTTTTTTCTTAGAGTCCTATATTAAGGAGGAAAACAAAAGAAGTCTTTTTGGAGTAACTAACCTGCCACATATGGTTCCAAAGCTTTAGGAACCAAACTCCTTGCAATTTTTAGGTCCTCTGCTGAACAGCTTCCAGATTCTAGCCCACAAGCCATTCCCATTCGTTTCAGTACTTCTATATCATCATGAATTTCAAAAGTATTGTCAAAATTAAATAGATATTCAAACCTGGAGAGGAAAAAATGTCTCAATTAGCTTCAATAACTCCATCTACCTTTCCATTTTCAGGAATTGCAGCATTTCAAAAGCTTTACACACAGTGTGAAGTGTGTTAGCGACACATCACATTAAGCAATCAAAATTTTCAAGAATTATTCATTTGCTCCTGACTGCTCATATTCAGTTTTTATTTAGCTGATGAAAAATACAGCTTTTTGAACCAAAAGTGGAGAACAGCAGTCCTGAAAGCAAAATCAATTTTCAGTTCTACTGGCTGCATTGCATGGTGTTAAAGCCAAAGGAAAACACTACTTGGTTAAGTATGACATATAATGTCAAGAGAGATGCCGAATATCTCTAGATATCGAGTCTTAAATGAGTTATCAAATGTGAATCAATTAGTCTATTTATTAGAAAACAGCTGTCTGAAATGCATGTTCTCAATTTACAAAAGTCACAAGTAAATTAAGTTTGTATTTAATTTTTAACAAATCCACATGAACATTTATTTATATGAACTCAGAGCTCCACCAAAAGCCAGATGGAAAGCTTTGTTAGCTTACTTGTCATTTGAAATACTGCAGTCGATCACTGTCTTCTTGCTGGTGTTCACAATAATAAATGGCAAATGGATGACAGAATTGGAAGGTGGAGGTCGGTTTGCCTGCTGTTCTGCTTGACGGTTTCGCTGGACGAGGTTCTTAAAGGCAATTTGCTAGAAAAAGCAACAGCGATATCAAAGTATGAATGCAGCTTTTAGGATCACGTTAACAAAATCCCTCAGATGAAGAATTCCAGCAATGGTTGCAGCAAGTAAATGCAGAAAAGGACAGAGAGTGTTTGCCATATTCCTGCGAAGAGTAACTGATCATAGTATTAAAAAAGACAATACAGTAAAACTTTACTGAGAAAAAAAATGCACATTCTACTAACATCAGGACAGTTCCTTGGACAGATCCCTGACAGAATGGAGGGATGACAATGATTGGAAAAATAAATTTTCATATAGCATTCTGTTTCCTCTCCATTACTCTTCCCTACTAGCTACTGCACTTCAAAAAATACACAAATACACCTGAATGTTAATACTGAAATGAATTATATGCTAAAAAAGTTAATGTTTGGGATTTGAATATCTGGCATCAGGTTTCTGAATTATCCATTTAAGATTAGTGACTTTAACATCTTAGCAAAATTGTTTTTTACAATGGAACGTTCCCATTCTAAAAATTAGTAATTTGAGTAATTAAAAACCATTGAAACTCAAGTTATAAATCTTACAGTAAGCTACTGAACAAAGAAAAAGTATTTTTCTGGTCATGATATCAAATGAAATAAACAAGAATTAAGACCAAAATCCAAAGCCAACACAGAGACCGAAGAAAATCAGGCAGCTGTCCCACAGCTGTCTGTACTTTCTGCATCCCTGAGATTCTCATTCCTACTGTGCAGGTAATGCAGCTACCAAGGGATACATTTCAGTGGACCAGCAGCACAGTGACTTGGGAAATAGACTATTGCTTCCCCCAGTGTAGTAGGGAAATCTGGGAAGGAGTTCAGCCACTGTTTCACAGCAGTTAAGCCACTTACATACCAGCAGCAGCGAGTCTCTAGAGAGGCACAACACAGAGCATTATGACAGACAGCTTCTACAGTCACACAATTTTATCTATGGATGCTAACACAGGAGAAAGTTCTACATACAAGAACCTAATTGGAAAACTCAGAGGGTACAGAACGAAATAGCTCCTATCAGCATAAACCGTGTTTAAACATACTCAAAACTCCAAACAAATTCATCATAACTGATGGAAAGTTGATTCCTTCCCCAGTAGCAATACCCAACAGCATGGTCCCAGCTAAACTACAGCATTAAATAAAAACTGCGTACACCTTATCCTGAAATTCACCTCTAGTCTTCCTAGAACTTTCCCATCCCTCAGACTGGGATAAAAAAAGAGGAATACAAATATAAGTTACCTTGCCCTATAGACAAGAGTACCTTGACTGTACCTGTAGAATGAGTTCTTGTAGTTGAGACTGTTTTTGCTTTATTCTTTCAATTCTTCTCTGTTTCTCCACCTTAAGATAGAAAAAAAGGACTGGTCAGTTTGATGGTTTTAAGTACCATTTTATGCCAACATTTGTTCCCTTTAAAATCATTTCAATACCAGAGAATTGGAAGTAGGAGATATCATATCAATCAATCATTAACATTCTACACATAATTTAGAGACTTAACTATCAAGACACATCAGTACTACTTATGGAAACTAACAAAAAGCAGAGTTAGAACCCTGGGGAATAAAATACAACAGCCTGTGAAGAAGATAAAAACATCTTGGCAAACAGAAGTTATGCCTCAAGGGCTTATTGGAATTCTCTCAAAGAGGCAAAGGTAGACAAGGAAGATCTACTTGATGTAGAGCCTATTAATATTGGAGGTATTGGAGAAGAGCCATCAAAGATGCTTAAAGACATGAAGCTGTTATGAAGCCCAAGGTTAAGGCCTCACAGTAATTAACATGTACTAAGTAATAACAAAAAAGGTAAGAGACAAAAAGCTAGGAAATACACAGCTTTCTCAGCAGAAGCAGCTCCCCAGCAGATTCCCTGAACGACTGAACTGACAGACTGTTACTCAAACTACAGACAATCAGATTAAGGTGACAAGGTGACAGAATCTGCTGGCAATGCTGGGTTACCCAGCATAGTGAAAAAAGAATTTGTCATAAAGCAAACTCAAAGTGTCTTGTAGCACTTAGTGATTACATCACTAAGTGCTAAATTATTTCTGGTAAATATAGTGTGGTATGTGTGAGAAAACAATCTAATCCATGTATACTTTAGAAACAAAATAACATTCAGTAGAGATCTTAAACTACAGTATCTGCAAAATCCATCAGCCCAGTATACCATGACAGCCAAAACTTTGAATTATTAGGCAAGAAACAGAGAACCAAACAGAAATTATCACTGCATTACTCTATGAAGCAGAATGTTTACGTCTTGAATTCTGTAGGTCTGATGGTCCTATTTCAAGACAAGCATATGAAAGAGCAATCAGGATCATCAATGATACAGAACAGGTTCCATGCAAGGGAATAATGAATAAATGAGGACTTTACTGAAAGGAGAATGAAATAATGGGGGAGAACATGAGAGATCCCTATAAAACAATGAATAGGATGGAGAAAGTGAATGAGGAATGACTAAGCCACCACCACTTCCAATTAAAAAAAATATTCAGGAGATATCAATTAAATATAGTATGTTCAAAACCAAACACAAGGTATTTCATAAGAAGCTTCTCATGCACCTGTAACTCACTGCCACAAACAACCCAATATTAAAAGCAAACTTTGAAAAAAGAGTAAAAATTTGTGGAATATTGAGGGCTATTACATAGAAAGATAATATACCTGCCTCAGTTATGCCTGAACCACAAGTTACAGAAGAAAACATCACTAAATACCTTCTCTAAATCACTCACAGAATAGATAGGGTTGGAAGGGACCATGGGAGGTTATCTATTCCAACCTCCCTGCTCATGGAGTGTCCCCCAAGCACATAACTCAAGATTGTGTCCAGATGGCTTTTAAGTTTCTCCAGGGAAGGAGTCTGAGAATCTCTCTGGGCAATCTACTCCAGTGCTCAGTCACCCACACAGCAAAGAAGTTCTTCCTCATGTTCAGGTGGAACTTCCTGTGCATCAGTTTCTGCCTGCTGCCACTTGTAATATTGCTCAGCACCACTGAGAAGTGCTTGGATCCATCCCCTGACACCTCCCTTCAGATACTGATTGACCTTGATGAGGTCCCCTCTCAGCACTCCAGATGTGCCTCACCAAGGCTGAGCAGAGGGGCAGGATCACCCCCACTGACCTTCTGGCAATACTCTTTGTGATGCACACCAGGACACCATTGGCATTCTTGGCCAGGAGGACACTGCTGGCTCGTGGAGAGCTCATTCTCCACCAGGACCCCCAGGTCCTTCCCCAGAGAGCTGCTTCCCAACAGGCTGCCCCCAACCTGTACAGGTGAATGGGGTTCTTCTTCCCCAGATGCCAGACCCTGCATTTGCCTTTGCTGAATTTCATACATTTCTTCTCTGCCCTTCTCTCCAACCTGTCACAGTCCTTCAGAAGGGCTGCACAGCATTCCAGGGTATTAGCCACTCCTCACAGCTTGGTGCTGCCACTGAACTTGCTCAGGAGGCATCTGCCCCTTCATCCAAGTCATTGATGCGTAAGTTAAACAATTCTGGACCCAGCACTGACCCATGGGGGACACCAGTTACAGGTCTCCAACCAGAATCTGTGCCACCGATCACAACCCTCTGACACCACCATTCGTCCAGTTCTCAATCCCCATCACTATCCACTCATCTGGACCACACTCCCTGAGCTTGCCTATGAGGATTTAGTGGGAGACAGTGTCAAAAGCCTTGCTGAAGTCCAGCCACACAACATCCACTGCTCTCCCCTCCTCTACCCAGTCTGTTATCCCATCACAGAAGGCAATCAGGTTGGTTAAGCACAATTTGCCTTTGGTGACTCCACGCTGACTACTCCTGACCACTTTCTTGTCCTCCACATACTAACAGATAGCCTCCCAGGATGGACCACTCCATCAGATTCCCAGGGATTGTGAGGCTGACTGGCCTGTAGTTCCCCAGGTCTTACTCTTCTTCCTTTCCTAGGTAACTGCTACTGTCAGCCAAGATCCTGAATAGACAGATTGCTGGCCCTGAAAACAACTTATTTTCTTAGATCCTTAAAATGTGCAACTAGCAAGGAAATTACTCAAGTTAAAAATTCACACGAATGCAGTTTTCAACAGTGTGTGAAGCTAAACAGTATCAGACAGAATAGCAAAATAAACTTTATTAGGCGTGACAATTTAACAAATTAATCATTAGCCTTCAGAAAGTCACTGTATTACACTCGTGGCTTAATTATTCAATGGTTAACAGAACTCCTTCCTCCTCTTGTTATTAACAGCCAATTAACAAGTTCTCACTTTCTTTTAATCACAAGATATCACTGTTCCCATCTAAAATGCATGAACCTTCACTGTGCATTATTACATTCTAAGTTGCTTTTTTACTTCAGTACTAATATTATCCTACTCTTCTTTAGGACATTATCAGTCATGACATCAAAATCCAGCTGGATGAGCCACACTTCCTTTTTTTTTGCTCCAACATTGCAAACGCCATACTTTGTGAGACAGATCCAAGGAGATCCACTTTTAAAATCCCTCCAGTTAGCTGGTTCCCTGTTCAGCACACAGCATTGTCATCTTACAACAACTTCACCTTCCATACTCACCCTATTAATTATGCCCCAATTATCACTCTCTTAACGAAAAATTGTCACTTGGGATGATATTCAAATGAATCTCAATTCATGATTAGATACCCTGTATTTACTTTTCTAGATAGCAATTACAGTATTAAATGAAAAATCAATTATCAGTATCAAACAAAAATTAGAATTATCCCTTTGCAGATAAGGCTCCAAAACAGTTTTGTTCCACTTTCCCCCTCACTTTGGCAGCTTCCACACTGATTTCTTTTAGTCCTGCTGAAGGAAATTTAGACTTATTAAGAATAAATACAAAGTCTCATTCTGTTTGGATGAAGTGAATTTACTTCAGTAAACCTTAGTAACTTTATTATTCTGCAAATCTCAGGATAGTAAAAAAGTCCTGTCAGAACTTATGAATCTCTTCCAGTATAAAGCATTTCACTTCTTCCCCAAGACATGCAATAAGAAAGTCTGACATATTCACGTAAGAGAATTGTCACAAAAAGCGAAGACCTGCAGCAATGGAGATGCCTGTATGTACTGACCTACACGTAATATCTACCATCACATATCATCTGTTTGGCATCTGGAGAAAACAGGTCTTCCTGACTCCTGAGAACCACTACTGCAATGTTGGAAATACACATTCATCTTTGACTACCTTCCACTCAGAACCATTTCGTATGTAAAAGCTGTATTTGACATAGAAGAATTAAACAAAGACACATCTGAACAATCTGGATGTTGGAGAGTTTTTGTTCAGTATATATAAATAAAATAAAAACAGTTTAAGAGGATCATACTATTCTATGTTGCTATCTCAGAAGATTATAGGCACATATTGTATCAGAACATATTAAAGCTGTAAACATTTACTCAAACAGAAAACCACTGTGAACTTCCAAATGCACATACCTCCAAATTCTGACATTCCTGAGCCGAGTTAGTAGGTAGACCAATCCATTTGATTTCCTTCTTCTCCTTAGAGATAATGTTCATGGCCATAAGGACATTTAAGGCATCATAGACACGTCGTCTAATATTCTTCTGGTCATAAGCCTGCTGTAGACATAGTGCATTAATCAAGAATATACCTCTGTCAAAAATATTTGAAAATAAACATTACAGTAAATGGGTAAACTCAGTTAATGTCTGAACTGTTTAATTTAGCAGTAGGAAAAACAGAAAAATCTCAAAAGAAATTTCTCTTCCCCCATTCAGTTCACATGTAATTGACTTCCCATATACTTACTGATTCATTTGGTGAAATGTGATTATCAGTGGTAGTGAATTCTGCAACCAACTCGTCTGCCACCTCATTGTATGAGGTGGTTCCTTTTCTTTGTACCTTCTCACAAACCTTCATAGAGAAATGACGTAAACCCTTGCCATTCTTCTCGCCTTTTTTGTTCCGCTTCCTAAATATACGTATAATATATATTTTAAGAAGATCTGAACTTTGGAATATTTGATGTCTCTTTTTCAAATACAGGCACACTGCTGTAAAAAACCCAAGCCTTCCCTTTTCTTCTGCTTCTTATCCCTTCCCAACATTCACTCCTACATTTTTTTCCCCTACAATTTACAATATTTATAAACAATTCTAGTATCTTGATGCTAAAACATAATACAAATTTACCCTTTTGCCAACTTTGCTAGCTCCAGTAGAATCACAAAATCGTAGAACAGTTTGGGTTGGAAGGGATCTTTAAAGGTCAGATAGTCCAACCCCCCTCCACTGAGCCATGGTATCTTCAACTCAATGAGGTTGCCCAAAGCTCTATCCAACCTGGCCTGAAATGCTTCCAGTAGCAAACAATAAATTAACAACAGGGATATTCCTTGAAGAAGCCAATAAAGAAAACCTTCCAAACTTCAAGACAAGAAGAGATAAGGAGATAAATACTAAAACATGAAAACTGAATCAGAGGAGAGAACTTTTTTGTCCTTTTTAAAAATTTTTATTTTTAATTTAAAGTAGCACATAGATTGAGCATTTTCTATGCAATTTGATACTGACTAAACAGACAAAGTCTGGTATTGGTTGAACTCACTAAACATTACACTATTACTATAACACAGATTTGAAGTTATACAGTATATGAAATTGCTATTAGAACTTCAAAGTTACAAGATACAAGCAGTATAACAAAGTTTTCTGCTTTGCAAAGTTTTTTAAATAAAAAGTTCCTTGTAACTAGAGGAAAAATACAAGTATCAACAAAATTAGTTTCAGCAAGGGGAAGTCGCAATTCTTACATCTCATTTCACTGTATAATTCCAAAGCAGAAATCTATTTATGTGGAAAATAGAAATTATCAGGCCACTGATAATAAATTTAGTCTTAAAGCAACTACATTTAACAAGATGCCCTTAAAACAAGCTTGCATGAAAAAAATCACATCAAAAGAATGCATTCCTTGTATTTAATACTTTTTCCCAGAAAGGACTACATTCTTATTTCAAATGATACTCCGAGATGCCCTTGTTCAATCAGAAATATATTATATTTTTCTGAAAATACACCAGCGTAAGAGAAATCGTAGAATGAAGTCAGCAAATTCCTGTGTCCTTTTAGGAGCTAAATTCTCTAAATGTTAGTAATGTCAGAATATCCACTAGAGTTTACAGAAAACATTCTGCATTCTTTTACAAGAAATGAAGAGGTACTCATTACTGTGTGCCTACTCCCTCTTTTAGTACAATAGACTTCAGTGATGAAGTGCTCTTGATGAAAAGGTAAACAGACTTTCCCACACTGCTACCCTGAGAAGTACACACACTATCACAACATCTAAAACAAAAGTTCCAACAATTTATTAATCCTTTCTAGCTTTCATTTTGCTCACCCAGCAGACCACGGTGAAGAATCTCCAGTCTGGTTCTGTGATGCAAAATGTGTGTTAGGTGTATGTGGGCTTCCTACCAGGATAGTATTTTGCGCTGAAGGTCTCTGAGGTGTACCGATAACCTACAGTAAAGATAAAATAATTTGGAAAATGGTGAGAATTCCAAGATATTCAAGTGACACAATTGAAATGATGCATTATCCAAACACCAGTACTTTTCTCTACATACTTCTCTTAGATGCATCTAATTTATACACACTAGCATAAACAACTTCACACTACTGTTAATATAGTTAGAGCACTCCCTAAGTTATGAACATTCCCATTTTAACCTCCTTAAATGAGTTTTCATGCTTGTTGTATTTCTTAACACTTTTTAACACTAACTTAGATAAGATCAAAACACACACACAGTCTTTCCCTCCAAGGAAAATAGGATAAAGAAGGAGGGGAAAACACCCCCCAACCCTACCAAACTACATATAAGGATGCTGCAGTAAATTACAGTTAAAATATGAATTTAAGAAAACCTGAAAATCAGTAAAACCAGAGAGAAAATGCAGAGCTGTTGCAAGAAGCCTCTCTCCTGGCATCAGCCTCTATCACTAGAGTCAAAACTACTACATTAGAGGTGAGAAAGAATAAGGGTGAACTTTCCTCATCACTGCAGTGAGTGACATCAAATTAGGCAAAACCATCCCATTGCAAACATGTCAAGAGCACACACTTGGCTAATCACAGTCTTCCAGCCTCCAGGTGAATGGTCCTGAAGATGTGTTAATTTGATCCTAAGTAATAATACATACACTAGCACATAAAACAGTGCCCTCCTAACCTCTGAAGCTAGCCAAACAAAACACCCACTTTTGTAGGTGATGTTTTTTCTCTCTGAATTGTTTTAAATGTAACTTTCTAGAAAATATGGATTTAGGGGGAAAAAATTATACCATAGAGATTACTCTTTTGTAGAAAGATGTGCCTACTTTTTTTGGGGTACATTTATCTCCCAGTGGAAACGGTTGCATCCCTGACATTAGGTAAAGGAAAAAACACCAAATAAACCTAATCCTATAACCACCCACAAGCTTGTGATATTTTCCTGCAGCTACATTCTGTCTGAGCAGCAAAACTTAATTTTTCTTCCTTGGGCCAGCTTCAATAGTTTAGCCTCAACAGGAGTAAAATACAAAAACTGGAAATGAAACATTTCATGTGTGAAAGTTACATATATGCTGCCAAAAGGAGTCTAGCATCTGTTAGACGTCTGTGATTTCAGCTGCCTGGAAAGACAAACAGCTGTATTTTTTCCCAAATATTCTCTTTATATTATGCCACCTCTCTGAGCAGTTAACGTATAAATTTGTTACATCCAATTCTGACAGCTAAAATATCTTAGGTACTCCTTTCCAACAGCTTTGTACCATACTTGAAAACTTTCTGTCTCTTACGAAAAGCCAAAAATAATCTCCTCTATTGCTTTTCATAAACAAAACTTCCGATTGTAGGCAATGGAATTGAGGGTGGGGAATGCTGACACAGGACACATGTGAACCTGCTCACTTTCTTCCCATGAAAAAAAATACTATCAGTACTGACAGCAGCTAGTCTGGCTCACCAAATGTCTCCAAAGAGTGTGAAAACCACCCGTGTGCTATTCAAGTAAGTAGACTATATAACTGAAGAAAGCTGTTAAGATATTTTCTATTCCCTAGGACGCAGTGACAGAAGACTGTAAGAGATGATTTAACACCTTGCTTGCAGAGTCCCGCTCTCTAATTCCCTAGCTTACGAATTCCATGAGCAGCCCCACCACAGTACCACATCTAGAATTTCTATCACTGCAATAAAATGAAAGCCAAACCAGTACGGAGGCAGGGGGGTGAGGAAGAGAGGAATTACAGCTGGAGAAAAAATAAACTGACAGCAGCAAACCCTGGATCTCTACTGCACTCAGGAGTGTCCTGAAATACTCAACACTACTAAGGAAGAAATGAAGTGTGCATTGTTATCCCCTGGTTTTAATACTTTTAAGAAAAGATTTTGCATGCCACCTGAAAGAACAATTCAATTTCAACATTTAACCCAAGTATGTACACAGTCTCACAATAATGTCCAGAAAGGACCACTGTTGTGCCAGTACGGCCTGTGACCTATAAATAAAACACTCTTTTACTGCTGATTACTGATTTTAAATGAAAAGAATGCCTAACTACTCTGAGTTCATTTTTTACGGAATTTATTGATAAAACACCTCCTACTGGAAGAGCAATTTCATTCATTTAAACTCACTTCCAAGTGGCTACAATAAGTAGTTAAGTCACCACCACTGCTGGAAATACAGCACAGTGAATGATCTGCACTACATCTGAACAGGTGAAGGGGTACAGTTTATAGATTCAGGCAGCTTCAATTATAAAACTCTCCTTAGACACAGCTTAAGAGATGGGAAAGGCAGATAGGAAACTGCTTTCCTATCAAGAAGAAACCCAAATATAAGGCATTCTGGTTCTGATGTTTACATGCTACAGTTGCTTTCCAGAAGATTGAGACCAATTCTACTCAGATCACCAAATTTTAATTTTGATTACTGCAAGAATTAGTATAACCTATGTATTATCTATTGCATTATAAGATTTTTTGAAACATCTAATTTCATATATCTCACACAAAGCTCAAAATAAGTATTTCAGCAAAAGAATATTTAAAATAAGCACTAAAATATAGTTCTATTTTCTATTTTGTTCCACCTAACTCAAATCTCCATAAAAATGTGTTTATGGACTTCATTTACATTTCCCTATGCCAGATTTCAAAGCACAATCTGAAAGAGATACTGACTTTAAACAGCAAGACTAGCAAAAGATAAAGCCACCTGAATAGTGAGGTAACAATGTTGATTTGAGAGTCACCTTTGAATTTCTTTATGCGATACACGTTTTTTTTAACGTAAGTCTATTAAAATTAGAAACAAACTTAGATTATCTGCCCATGACAAGTGATACAGACTACCAGGCTACATCAGATCTGCAGTATGTGTAAACAATAGTACAAGCAATAAAATAAGAAAAAAATTTAAAAACCAACCAACCAACCAAAACAAACAAACAAAAAACCCACAAACAAAAAAAAAACCCAAACCAAACAAAAAAACCCCAACAACCCAAAAAAGCCCACACCCCACAAACAAAGAAACAATTAAAAAAAAACCCCACAAAGTCTCCTTACCACTTGTTGTGCAATGTTGACATTAGACTGTCCAAATGTTTTTGGCAGGAGCTGTTTTCCAATCGTATTTACTGAAGAAGGATGAACAGCCAATAGAGAAACAACTCCTAAAACAAATTCAAGCAGAGAGCTTCAGGACAGCACATTGAATTATTTTAGCAAATAGTCTCATCTATACTACCAATGCATATTAATGGAAACTAGCCCTGAAACATGTAGTCTCAATAGAAATGTAGCATTTACACATCTGAAGCAAGAAAAGAAATCAAGATTCACAGTATGTTCTCTCAAACATTCTTCTACATAACCTTACAGGCCAGTGATATAATATGAATATGTTTTAATTCCTTGTATTTCAATTTTTCTCTTAAAGCACAGTAATAGAGGCAACCAGCATCCAACAAAAAGCATAAACCTCTCTTCTACCCTTATCCTTTGTGGCTATTGAAATCTCTTTCAGTTCCACCCGACAAACATGCCCAGTGCCATAGCATATGGCATAGCCTTCTGAGACATGTTGATCTACAGGAGATAAAATTTGGCTGGAACAGGCCTTTCCAAGAGAATATTCCCAACTTTCCTCTAAGTGTCCCCTCCCAGCTGAAGGCAGAGAATTAAAGAACAAACATCTTCCAAGAATCCATTATTTCAGAAAAATACATGCAACTCAGCAGACCAACCCTGCAGGAAAGGTTGCGCTCTCCCTGTTCAGAACCCATACACAGTCAGCACTGGTAGGTAAAGCAAGTCTTAAGCCATGTAAAAGATAAACTAAAAATAACAACCCAGGTATCTGCTAGCAGTTTGATGCTCCATGATATAGTTTGGAGCAAAGAACCCCAAACCCACCAATTCAAAACAAACAAAAAAACCCCCAACCAACAACAAAACAGAGCAAAGAAAAAAGAAGCAACAAAGACTGACTACAGTAAGAAAATAATGGACAAATCAGTCTTAAAATACTGGAGACATTTTTTTTGCCAAATCAACTTTCAAGTGGTTGTCAGGTTTAGCAGTTGTTTCTCTGAGACCACTTTTAAAGGGGCCAATGGGGTCACAAGGACTTGGTACAACTCTCATTTCTCTCTCTTTTTCCCACTGCCCAATACAGATGAAATAAATAAGCATTTTTACAAGAGTTGTATCAGGAGGGCCCTGACTGGTCCTTGATACCTATCATTCCTCTTTACACATTCAGGAAGTCTACAGGAAGCTGAGGACAATTCAAATCTTGTTTAAGCCCTTGCTTTCCAAAAGGCTTGTATTTCCCAACTGCTATTACTACACCATATCAAAGGGACAGCTTCACATAAGCATCTACTCTCAGTGATCAATCTACTCCCAAAGAGGATGCAGCAGCATGTCCTTCTTCCATTATTAACCAGCTTCCCAGTGCTCTTTCAGAAAGTCAGCAGCTGTCCAGTTTGTAACATAAATCTGTTATGCCTTCCTGTTCCATCAAGTACACTCATCACTATCATGACCTGAATTGTGTTTGCTCTTCCTCTCTGCAGAATACAATAAATCAATATAAACTACCGTGGCTAGCAATGCTTATGTAGTTTCTTCTCAGCTTCCCGGAGGTCTTTTTTTTAAACGTCTCCTCATTGCTTTAAAAAAAACCAGTGCAATCTGAAGATTATATTTCCATTACAAAACAGGAGTTGCAACTGCTTTCCAAGGTTAAGACACCTCACCTATTTGATCATCTTCTCAGAATCACAGAATATTCTGAGTTGGAAGGGACCCACAGGAATCATCAGTTCCAGCTCTTGAGTGAATGAGCCATACAGGGATCAAACCCCCAACCTTGGCATTATGAGCACCACGCTTTAATGAACCTTCCCTTACCTCTCACGGTCCTTGCTGCCCATGCTTTCTAGTTCTCCTACCCTTTCTTTTGCAGGTGACAGGCATCCATACAGTATTCATGACCAAGGAATGCCATATGCTATTTATATCTCTATAGCTCATTTTCTATTTTATTCCCTGTTCCTTTCCAAGTAATTCTCAAAACTCAGTGTGCTTGCTCCCCACCAAACACTGATACCACATTTCACTAATATAGCCTATGATGACTTCAAGATCTTCCTTGGGTGCTAACAGCTCATGTGGGATACTCACTGTACCAAGTTCAGTTTTCACCAATTATTAACCCATGAGAGGACCATCCCATTCTATCACACCTTGGTTTAACAGGCTGATTAAGGACCTTGATAATCAAATTTTTAAAATTATTTTTAAGAAATCCAAGGACATCACCCTGATTAGATAATCCTTATCCACATGGTTGTTGACTCTTTCAAAGCATGACTTTGAAAAGACGTAACTGCAGAGCCTCCCTTTTCCCCTCCCTCTAGAAAAGCCCTGTTGAAGGCAGATACCAGGTCTGTCCACACTGTACTGCTTCTCTGTTACACGCTCAGCCAAGCTGCCTAACAGAAGTGTAACTTAGTCATCTGCAGTTATCTGAGCCCTTCAGAAATCGGTGCAGGCTATGTGGCTCTCTTTCCTTTTGGTACTATATCAATTATACACATACTGAGTTACAAGGATAGAAGTACCATTGCTAGCTCCTTTAAGAATTCAAAGGTAGGCAATTTTCTGACAATGAGTGCTACCCATTCACGTTATGAATTTTTTCCTAGGATAGCTTCCAAATATTACTTCAGTAGGACAATTTCATAAAGAACAATACTGCCATGAGACCCTCTACAGATGCACTCAAGAGACTAAATTATTCTGGTATGTTTAAAAATAAAGTAATTCTTCATGCTATCATGTTGTTTATTAAAAAATTTTATGCAGTCAACAAAGACAAAAATGTTGGGACAATGTAAGTCAACACAAGTGCAGAGGTCGGGGTCAGTGGTTAGGAAGCAGATGCTCAGAAAAGCACCAGGGGGCCTGGGCAGACAATAAGCTGTGTGTTACCCAGAGGTGCCCCCCCTCCCATGCTAACAAAGACTTAACCACATCCTGGGCTGCATTTGGAAGAGTACAGCAATAAGTCATTATTCCCTTTTCTTTCAGCACTCCTTACACTGTCCCTGGATGACTCTTTTTTGGGGCCCACAGTGCAAGAGAGGCATTAGCAAACAAAGGAGAGTGCAGCAGGAATACACCAGTGTGCCTCGGGTACTGGAGTATATCCTGCACAAGGAGAAGCTCAGAGAGCTTGGTGCGTGCAGCCTCTGGAAGAGAATGTTAAGGTGGAGCAAGGGGTGTTATTTGCAGTAATCTAATCACTGCCTTCAACTGTTAAAGGGAAATTATAGAGATGACAGGACACAACAAAAGGAAAAGAGGGAATGGTCCCAAGTTGTTGCACAGCAAATTCCAACCAGGGAAAAATGCTAAAGGCAGTGTACGGCAACAGGCTGCATAGGAAGCTCCTTGGTGATACACAGCAAAATTCAAGAACTGAAGGCTCTGTGCGTCAAAGCTGACCCTGGTTTGAAGGTAAGGTTTATTAGACTGCCTCCAGCCTCCTGTTATCATTAATTTAATTTTCTGAACAGAAATAGCTATCTTGCAACTAAAACATCCATGTGAAGGGAAGAGCACACACCATGTTTCTTTAAATTTTTAAATTACATTAACATTTCCTGTGGTGCTGTGCCAGAGTTAATTCATGCAACTGAACCAACCTGGCTCTATACAGAAACTACAAGGTTCATCTTCCTGTACAGCACAAACTGATTGGCAAGGAAACATAAATGTAAGTGAAAGAATAGTAACACAAGCTTCACAGTTCAAAGCAAAATCAACTTATAAAAGCTGTAATACAAAATACGAAAGAGTATAACTGCTCAATCATACAGAAAAAAAGAATTTTTTTAAAAGGATATTTTCAATGTCTCTGTCCACATGCATTCTATTTTCTCATTTGCCTCATGCAAACATTTTTCTCATAATCATCTGCATTTTCAAAGGCTCGTAATATGTGGGGGGTTTTTGTTTGTTAAGTACAAGCAGAAGTAATTGTATCAGCTTACATCTGCAAGTGACTGACAGCTCAGTTTCTCAAACAAATTTTACTACTAATTTCTTAATTACTGTTACTCAGCAATCACTGCAATCCCAATAATCCTGTACTTTGCAGACAACATACAGTGTACATAATAGCATATAAAAATTAAAACCACAAGTCTGCAAACAGTTTTGCTGGCATCAACTCTGCTTCCTTTTCAAAACAAATTATTAATACTGCTAGTTCTGACACATCTTTTTTTTTTCCCCCTAAAGACTTTGAGAACCACAGGAAACTGCCATGTAAAGCAGAAAAAAACGTGTATATGGAAGGATATTACTACTACTCCTACTACTACTACTTACATTCTCAGTGTCCCAAATGTTTGGAAAACTACTTTTAGTAACTTATAAGCAATCATTAAACCTAAAGGGAAGTAGAACTTCATCAATATGATGTTCCAAAATACCTCCAAATACAAGACAATGATGCAGGTGGAATCAAGTAGTAATGGCATAAAAAACTTGCATATCAAAAAAAGCAGCACTCTTTAACAAAACCTGTTATTTATCTGTCTACAAACAAATAATTGCTCTCTTTGTTACTGGTTAACTGAACCTCTGCTTGCATATAAAAACAAACCAAAGAGTTTTACCGAAAAGAAAGAATCCATTGCAGAATTTTGGCATCTAAAAGGACTGGTGATACAGTTAATTAAGAACAGTTTAAGTATCTTACGATGACACAGAAAAAAGACACAGTACATCTAAAATCAAAGAAATGAGTGCCCTCTGCAGACAATGAGGTAAATCTCCTGAAAAGCTGACTGCTCCAGTTCTTGAAACAGCAGTGACTTTGAATTTGGTGTTCAGGTTAGAGAGGATGGGCTGAGGTACTCCTTGCCTCAGGAGCAGAAATCCCATTCATTCTAGATGCTGTACCATTTTCTGAAGTAATCTGCCTTTATGTTTTCTTTACTCGTGAAAATGAGAGGAGTCCACAGAAAAGCAACTCAGTTCCCTCATAACGCACTCTCTAACAAATTTTTGTCAGACGATAGAGGTGACAATTACATCCTGGGAGCTGATTCCTCACTCCTGAGATGTTGCAGTTGTTAACGTCTCTGTCACGAACATCACAGCTATTTTATGTTACTTTATTAGTTAGTTATATGCTAACTTTCAGAAAACACTGAATTCTTTTTGAGGATATCTGTGTGACAACACACAGATGATTGTCTCCAGTTGTGTGCCAAGTCAAGTAAAAGCACTTGTACTTACTGAACAAGCCACACCACCGTGTTAAGACAACAAACATGCCTATACAGCAATTCGGAGCTTTTGTACGGACAACCATCTCTCCCAATGTGTAGTACTCATTAATTGCTTACATCAGCTCAGACTTCTATGTTATTCTTACCATCCTTAGATATGACTAGTTACTAGTAATAGTAATAGTTCAGCTATTACAAACCAGTTTTTCCAAGTCTATGTTGAAATAAACTGGGATTTACTTTCAGACTTTTCAAAATACCATTTCTACTTCCAGCAATGGTTTTATTTCCTTAGCTTGACTTTAGACAATAATAATTGGATTTACCTGAGCTTCAGTAATACATATGCATTTTATAACCAATTTCAAGCATGTATCTGTTTGCTGAAGCATAATTCATGGGTTCTGAAATTGATCTCAAGTTCTATTCCAGAGGAACAATTCCAGCCACTTTTAAAAATCAGAGAGTACAAATTCGCAAGTAAAAGTAACAATAACATTATACTGCAAGTTTCCTGTCATATAAATAAAAAGAACAAAACAATCTTAAAGTTAGGTAGTGTCAAAATACAAGTCTAAACACACCTTAAAATGTTACATATTTGACTTCGATTTTTTCAAATCTGAAATGTAACTGTAATCAGCTTATAAAATGTGAAACCTTGTTTTAAAGTGTACGTGGTTAAAGGAGCTAGAGACATGCCTTACAAGCATTTTCTGGTTACATACCCCTAATGCCACCTACTGGCATAAGAGAAGATCCAGATTTTCTTTCGGAGTAATTTTTAAACGAAGAGCTTTAATTTCAATACAATATTAATAGCACTGGTTACCTTTTCCCTTGCACCCATCTGAAGCAAATAATTTCTTTCATCCAAATTTCTCCACAAGTGAGGGGCAGGATTAGAATTGAATAGTGTTCTATTTAATACTTAAATATCAACACTAATCTGAATGTGGCAAGGACCAGAATGTGGCAGTTTTCTCCACAATGTAACCTCCAGGAACAGCAAAATTTCTTGGTTTCTAAAATTCACTGCCAAATACCAATAGAAAACACAAACTCATGAGGAAGTTTTACTAGTTCAGCCCCTTTTAAAAATTCTTTCTATCCTTCCAAACCTTATGTATTTGCTAACTCTCAAAATGAATTAGCCAGTTGGAAACCACCTTCCTGGTTACCAAGTAAAACAAAGGCTTCACAGTCATACTGTTTCTCAGGGCTATATGGAGTGTTACCCTCCAGTAATGGAAATACACAGGGGTATCAAGAAAACATGGGCAAATTTACAGGCAACCTTTCCTGGAGGTTGCACAAACACTGGAAAAAACACAAGTTGCCATCTCATTTCTACCACATATAGGTTGATACCTCTTATTTCACACTAAAGATGGTTTTAAAGAAATAAATTTTTAGAGCATTTTCTAGAACAGTATTTTACGTGCAGGACTAATTTATTCAAAATTGCATGCATTACTCATTAAAAACAAAACCTTGTGGGGTTGTTGTTTGGGTTTCTGGGGCTTGTTGTGTTTTTGTTTTGGGTTTTTTTACATACTATTTTCTCCTCTTAGAACAAATAAAGTCTGTCTCTGCTTTAAAACAAAAATCCTAATCTGGAGTTCATGGGTGAGACCAGTCTCTCCAAAACACGCTACTGGAAGCATGTCCCCATTTGCTGAAGTAAAAAGGTTGTTTACATTGGTAACCTGTTTCTAACAGTGGACATTAATGAACAGTCAGGGAATAAATGTATGGATAGGACTTGCATACAGAGATTGTTCTCTAACATACCCTCTCTCTCTCAGATTCCAAAACTTTAGGACTTTTTGAGCAAGATGTTGTTCAGCATAACTGTTCAGCAAGATAGGGATGTCCCTGCCTCATTATTCACCTAAGAAACAACAGGAACATACCCTACCACCAAAACTCAAGTCTGAAAAGAACTTATTCTGTTACCGTATTTCTGCCTGTGCAGATTAAAAATTTACAGAAGTTCATTCACAGCCTATTCTGAAAGCATTGCAACAAAGCTGCTCAGGCTGTGAGAATTTTTGCATCATAACCTGTTTTGGCCCGAAAAGTCAACCTTTGCTTATCTTTCCCCATTGACTCATATACCTACCACTTAGTCACATACCATATAGACTGCTGACAATGAGGCTACGGAACCATTTCAGTAACAATATTCTGCTCTCTCTCTTTAACCCTGTTTTTGCAAGCATGTCCTTATGACCCAGCACACAAGTAGTTTTTTGTCCTGTACCATCCCCCTAAAACCTTTATTCCTCTGACAGCTGAACTCCTTTCACATCTGGCTAGTAACAAGTAGAAACTGAAGCAAGTAATAGATTTCTTGTCAAATTTTCATTCTTAATTCACTGAGCCTCAAAGTTGGACTTTTCCAAAACTATGATGGAATGCACCCTCTGACATTACTAGTCCAATGACCTTGACTGCTGTAGGAGCACAAGAAGAATGAACTTCAAAAAGTAGCCAGGCTCCTGCATTCTCCCTCAAGAGCCTGCCCAATTACTGTTGTCACGGGCAGCAGATTGGGCTAAACAAACCACTCATCTGACACAGTAGGGAGATTTGATCCAATAACTAATACCAATCATGCAATGTACTCTCAATCTCTTCTTGTGATTGACTTGCAACTTCCAGAAAAGACTCCTTCCTTTTATGAAATACAAATTCAAAGGGGAAGGTGGAGAAAAAACAAAACAAAACAAAAAACCCAAACAAACAAACAAACCCACCAAAAAAACCTTTTAATGATGACCACCAGAGAAGAACATGAAGATTTTTTCCCTAACTGCCTTCAACTGATCCTAAAAAGTATACCAGATACACTTCTGCTACCCTATGGAAAACTTACTCCATGACTGCTCTGGACTGAATCCTCTCCCTTGTGAAATTAAGAGAAATTTTGCACAGATTTAAAAAAATAGCAGAGGACAGCACTTTGTTGATATAATGGCATGCAATGCAGACAGCTACTTTAGAGATAGCATAGTACTTTTGTCTATAGTTGTCAATGTCAACATTTAAAGACTGCACAAAACCCCCTAAAAATTATAAAAAGTGGCAAATGAAAAAAAGTACTACTTTAGTGAATAAATTCTGATACGTATCTGAGTCTTTAGTGACAAAATATTTGCAACATTAAGCTCTGATTAAGACTACAGAGCCTGCACATAAAACACAGACAAGCTACAGCCAAAACATAAACTGATCAAGCCAAGAGAAATAGTTGTTTCTTCTCAATATTAAGAATTACTTGCTGTCTATTAACTTCAGAGGACTCCCCTAAAAGAAATGAGATGCAGAAATTGATGGAGGATGGTTCAGTTTCCTGTGTTATACACTGAGAGTAGAGCTCAACTCAAACTGGACAAGCTGCAAGCCTATAATAAACTATTTAATAACTTGAATTTATTTACAAAATTCTACAAGCAATAAAATGTTCTCCAATTTGATCACTTCTAGTTAAAGAGCTATGTAATAATGGAAGAGTCAGATTTCCAATTCTTAGTGTCTAGACTGCACTGTTTTGACTAGCTCTCCACTGACTGTAACAGGGTCTAGACACACACGCCTATGTGGGTGCAAAATGTACCCTCCTAAAGTATCTGCCCCAAAAAAACATCAGTTTTACTGCCCACAGGGTTAGCACATGTGGTACAGCTGTTAAGGATCAGGTACCTACTTGCACACTTCTTTAGCTCAGGGGTGTGTGACCGTGCTTACAGATATACACACCTGTGCCAGTTAATATGTGTCTCTACTCAACCCTTAGTGCCCTCTCCACAAAATGCAGAACAGGACAGATTAGTTGGATACCCCCCCGTTTGTAAAGCAATTTATATTTTAGACACGGAAATGTCCAAGACAGAGTCTAGTGAGATGCCAATAAAATACTTGCTGTACCTAGTGGTGCTGACAGAAATTAAATAGGTTTCCTGAAATGGTATATAAAATACTAAAGGAGTTCACCTGACCTGGACTACAGGTTCATCTGAGAGTACTAGAGTATTCCAACAATGCTTAAAGCGAGTAGATTAGTCAAAAGTAAGGTCTACAGACAGTAAGTAGATGACTGTCCTAATATAAATTTAGCCCTACTTCATACAGCCTATCAAAGGACACCATCTGTCACACACAAGAATAAAGCAGACTGTCATTATTTGGAAGCAACAACAAAGGAAAATGGCCATTTTGCCAAAATATAGTGAGATGCCTATGAACCAAACATGATGTTGTATAGAAAAATTACTGATCTCTATACAAAAATGACTGACACTTCACTTGGGAGTCACACATACGTTCTAGTCTCTTGTATTTGAGA
This sequence comes from Aleadryas rufinucha, assembly GCA_013397815.1. Taxonomy (NCBI): domain Eukaryota; kingdom Metazoa; phylum Chordata; class Aves; order Passeriformes; genus Aleadryas; species Aleadryas rufinucha. The sequence goes on from VZTH01009671.1 coordinate 297,491, forward strand.
AAGTTGATGAAAGCAATCAAAGAGGCTCAAAGAATGACAATAAGGAAAACGGAGGACCAAGAGCTCATCTGATGAGCAATCTAGGAAACAGTGGCTAGTTGGCTTGTCAAACCCGTAAAGACTGTTAAGATACTCAATTATTATTTACAAAGAGTACGGAAACATTGGAGGAAATTATTAACCTGATAAATAGTTGTCACCAGCAGAATGCATAAACTGACAAGAATATACTTTACTGGAATTAGAGAGGAGTTCTACCATCTCACTATGGAAACAGCCCTCCCATAAGAATATACAAAATGTAATCTTCAAATGTAGCATAATCAGTTTACAGAAGAGGTTACATGGATAGCTGTCCAGAACTGCAGGCGGCTGGAACTCAGTGTTGCTTCTGTTTTTTCCCCTAACTATGCTAATTGTGAAAGTGCAGCTCCTAACTCCCAAATGTTTAGGTACTCTCAGTTTTTGAGCTCATGTATCAAATTCAAGTTCAAATTTATATCCTTTGTTTTATTAAATTGCTTAATGACATTACATTATCATACATGCACAGGCATTATCTGCAAGTCCAAAACAGTTCTGTTCACAATATACTCTGAGATAAGCTTGCAGCAGAGTGGATGCACTACCATAAAAATTGTCATAACCCATTTTAAACTTCTACCCTCCTGCATTTTTTTTCCATTTGTTAAAACATAGTGCCCCAAAGAAGTTTCAGAACATCTTGGTCTTTATACTTAAACACAAGCTACACTAAGGAGATCACATATGGGATGACAAACCACCACTGAACTGCACCTGTAGTTTTAAGACAATTATAAACCACAGTAAACCTACAGCTTGCTTACTGATCATATAACTTAAGAATAACTTTACAAAAACTATGCTAAGAAAGCAGTTTAAAGCCAGTAATACGCATAAAAACTAAAAATCAAGAAATGGAGAGTCTTACTATGAATTGCGTTCTTACCTTTTCCAGGACTTAGGTTTTGGTCTATAAACACCTTAAGCTCTCCATTGGCTTCAATTAGTCCAGCCTGTTAAAGAAAGCAACTTTTATTAAATTTACAAACACAGACAGCCTTTTATTGTTAAAGATGAAACGTATCTTACAAGAAGCCTCTACTTCTACTACTCTCATTTTGTTACAAATCTGCCACTATGTACTGCTTGGGGAACAGTACTTGTCAAATTTTAAGGTCTTGATTTTATCAACACCATATTCTTAAAAAGCAAGCAGAAAACCAGTTTACACCTACTTTGCTATTTGTGTCCTAAGCTTTTACAGTGTGTATGCACTGTTTTAACAGACAGCTGAACACCCTTCTAATCTGAACCACTGAAACCTGCAACTACACCTTTCCCTCTGTAGATACTACTCACCTAATACATAAGGTAAAAACATTATAGCAAAAACAGTACAGAGGGTGGAGAGTGCCTTGGGCCATTTTAATCAAGAAAAATACCATTAATAAGAAATATATTGAGCTTTTAAATTATTCTTTTTTTAAAGATCAGAATACAAACCTCTTAAGTGAAAAAAGCTACAGGGTGACATGGCTTTATAAAGTCATCATTATCCTTTGAGAAAGCTCACAGTAGTGGTTACTTTTCAAAATACTAGTAATTTTTGAACAGAGAACAGGACGCAGTGATTTCTTTGTATTCACAGACAAAACAGTTCTGAAAAAAAATTAATAAACACAGGACACACTGTTTCCATTCAGAAACAACAGCAAGAAAGTCAACACCTGTACCTAATCACAGCGTAGCCTGTGGTGCTCCAGAGGCTGAAAAGTCCTTAGGCTGCATTTTGCACATAGCAGGCATGTGCAGGCTACTGACAACCCTGAGCGAGAATCAAGTGCTTTGCTGTCAGTCAGCAGCAAAGCTTCTCTCTTAGAAGTCTACCTGAAGAGCCCTACTTGCCATCTGCAAGTAGTTCGGGAAAACAAGGAAGCCACTAGATGATGCTGTGGAGCCATTATTATCCAGGTGTACCAGACCAAGGATTTCTCATGAAAGACAGGGAACTTTAAGAAACAGGAAACTTTCTCTCCTCAGTGAACAGGGAGAGAGAGGGGGGAGAGAAGATGATAGCGCACTGGGGACAGACTGGCATTCTGTGGAAGACAAATTTTGCTAAGGGAGGCATAAAGAGCAGTGGCCTGTAATGGCATGGCAGCAATGAGGACCTGGTTGCACAAAGGAAACATAAGTGAGCAGATACTAGAAGTTCTGGGTAGAATGAATAACCTGTGGCAGATCTGGCCTCCATTCCCCCCTCCTAAGAAGTAACACAATAGCATGGTTTTAGGGAGGCTGCAACAACTTTTCAGTTGTTTCAGAACACTGCCTGTCGTCCTTCTTGCCCACAGTAGGGATTTCAAAGACCCACTCAATTAAACAACAGTTTTACCACCCTATTCCCAGGCACCAGAATTCTTTATAAGCCCAACTCTCTATCACACTTAACTACATAATTCAGAAAGGCAACAGACTACATCAGACATTTCCAAAGAAAAAGGTATACTCATCAATACGACACCTGTATTGTGTACAAAGATGTTAGTAGAGCTACACTACAGCAACATGACATTCCAGAACACTGGAACCCCACAGAGAACATGAAGAAGAATTTTTGGGTAAGTATTACTTTATACTTCCATTCTACCTATAATTTCACAACAGAAGTGTTAAACCAGGCAGGAAGTGCAGTCTCATTGTCATAATTTCTTTAAATGCAGTACCTAAGTTTGTATTCCACAGCAGAATGAGGCTTGTACTCAGGACACCTGCAAATTCTTTTTGGCATGAGAATAAAAAAAGATAATAAATGAGACTGGAAAAGCATTTAATATATTGTGGTTTTGATCAGAAAACCGCCAAGAAAATGGCTATTTTAATCAGTAATGTCTTTCTTTTAAGCACATGAATTTAATAATTTTGAATTATTAAATCCATTCATTGGTTTAATATGCAAAAGCAAACCCGCACCGAGTGCACGTCAGTTACAGTGATATTCCAAAACCAAATATTTAAGCTGTGATATTCAGCAAATTCAAGTATTAATTCAAATCACTATTCAGTAATTGGAAAATTAAGCAATTCAGTAATCAATTACTTATTGGTCCCTTCCATTTTCAATTTTTTTTTCCAATTAAAATGTCTCCAGTATAATCTTTTGTATTCATTTTAAGTACTTAGCCAACCAACATCATAGTATCAAATAATCTCATAAACTTCAAGCTTTCTTCTGCATAATTAAAGCATAGAGTGAAAAAATATTACCCAAAACAACATGCAACTCCAAAAACCATAATTTAATCTAGCATTACAAAGGCTCAGGTTAATGCTACATGCCCTATACCATGCTTTTGTGTGACTGAAATTACACAAGTCACTGAAAAACTAGAGAACATTTGGGGAAAACACCACATTTAATCAATAAAAGAAAAAAAATTGCAAAAAATGAGTGAAGAGCAATCACCGAATAATAAGAAAAATCCCCTCAGGGACCACAATACTAATGAACAGTACAGAAGTTACAGTTCCACCACCCTTCTTACCAGTGTGTTACTAAAGGTTCACCTCTAGCAGTTAAAATGGCACATTCGACTCATTTGTAAGCATATGCCCAGAAAGACTCTAAGAAAGGCATTTGGAAAGAATGCTGTGAATCCCACAGCAAAACAGCATCCCCAGCTGCTATTATTCATAGTGAAAACTGATTTCTAGTGAAAATTCTGTTATTCCAGCCCCAGTATGCTCTTCACACTTCCAGATACACTTTTAATTCTAAGGTTAGCAAAACTTATCACTGGTTGAAGAGGCAAGTTTTGGTGAAAAGCAAAACTTCCATCCCATACAGAATTCCAGTGTCTTTGTTCTGAAACATAAACAACAGACAAAACATCTCTCTGTGTGCATTTTGAGGACATTCTCACTATTTTTCAAGCCAGGTTGTTTTGGAGGAAGCACCAGGATTACTCCTCTGGGACCTAAAGAGCATAGCACCCAAAAGAAAGAAAGAAAGAAGAGGAAAATGTGACTATAGCTCCCATTTGGTATATTATAGTCACAGATTCACAAAGCACAACAATAACAAAAAAAAAAACACAAAAAAACCCAAAACCAAACCAAACAAACAAACAAAAAAAAAACCAACCCAAAAAACCTCCCAAAAAAGCCCCCAAAACCAAAACCCTCCCACAAAAAAAAATCCACCCAGGAAAAGGTGGAAAGCCCAATGGAAAGGTAACCTTCTGGCAGGAAGGGTTTAGACATCAAGGATATTCCATTTTCTGATGAGAAAATACACTTAGTTTTTTAGGCCTTATCAAGCTACTTGTAACAAGGTATTTGGATTTTTACTATTTTCTTCTGTATTCTTTTTGTATTCCACATTTTCTTCTTATCTTCTCATGAGTCTCAATCTCAAGATGTGTTACTTCCTTTGATGGTGATCTTGGGGCTGCGTGAAATAATAACGCTCTTAATATCTGATTTGAAAAGCTTATTAAGTGTGTGCGACTTCACAATTCAGCGAAGTTTTCCTCTTCAAAGACACACGTTGGCTATGTCTACTTCTCTATGCCTACATAAAGAAACCCCTGAAATCCTTAACAGGCAACAGAGACAGACACAGCCTTTATCTTTGACACACTACAACAAAGCCAACGAGGATTATAAAAAATAGCTTTTGACATCCAACACAGCATCTAAACTGTAATAACTTAATATCTTCCCATAGATCACTGGAAGGGAAGGTAAAGCCCACGGGACAAATTAGTAGATCTGGTAATTTGAACTGCAGAAGCTGTGGTGGAGTGGAGATCCCAACCATCACCAAGGCTTGGTCTCAGCTCGTTGTTCAGAGCTCCTAAGGAAAAGAAATTAAGTGAAGGGCTAAACATATAAAAAAATCAACTAAAGTTAGCTTTGGCCTGCTATGAGATCATCAGCAGTCCTAAGGACTGGGAAGTCTATTTTTGTTTTGTTTACAAGTGAAAACTGAAAAGCACTACAAGTGCCCTCAGCCTGAAAATCAGTAAACTGGGAAGTATCTTTTTGTCGGGACTGAAGTTAACCTGAAACAAAATTTTCTAAAGATGCAGAGAATTTCAGTTATTAAAAAAATCTCTAGAGACTATGAGAGAATAACTTAGTATCTTATTAACAAGCTACTACTTGCAGTCTCTGAAGTTATGCACAAGAAAATCAACATCCTTACAACAAAAATACAGTTTCTTCCACAGCTTTCCAGCCTTGCAATTCAATTTGTTAATAAAAAATTGGCATCAAATTATTCACTAAATCTTTAAACCAAACAGGAAAATATGCAAAGTAAATTTGAACTAAAGGACAAGGAACCTATAAAAGCAAGTTTATCTGACACAAACAAGACTGAATGAGTACATGTGCTATGTATATCAGATTTAACCCAGGAGGCACATTGCCCCACACTACTTTAAGTAAGTATTGGGAAGAGAAGGGTGCTTTTCTGCAACAGAAATACCTCTTCTACTTTGCTTCTAAGTAATGAGCCCATTTTAAAAACAGTAACTTAAAAAGAGCGGAAAGAAGAGTAAAAAGGGTAGAGATACTTGGAAACAGAGGTACCTGCTACAAGGTTGTTCCTTGGAACAGAAATTTTCAGTTGTTACCAGCAGATTAAGCCCACAAAGCACGGAGGCACGGGACTGGGTTTGACAAGAGATACAGGTGCCAAAGATACAAAAATGGTTAAAGAATGGGAGTCAGAATGGGACAGTCTGAAAAAGAGACAATTTTGAGACTGGCTGAGAAAGACAAAAAATGAGCTAGAAAATCAGATGGAAGATGGCAGAATTAGGAGTTGAGGTAGAGCAACTGTGAGTCACTGAAAAAGTACAGGCAATACAACTGATGAGAACCTAAGAGAGCTTTAACAGAACAATGAGATCAAATCCTGTGAGAAGAAGGGAAGAACACGGGAAGTGGGAAAATGAATACAATCTTAACTACAACTGAAAGGGGAAATAAGCTGGGACTCAAGACAGAGAAGTTCAAAATAAATTGGGAAAGAAGTAGCGATGACAAAATCAGAAAATGGAGAAATTGGGAAGGAAAAGCATTTCCACCCAGGGCTTGTCAGAGGCATTTGGTGGTGTTGGGTTGACAGCTGGACTTCATTATCCTAGAGGTCTTTTCCAACCATAACAATTCCACAATTCTATGACCAAGACGATGCCTCTGCTGTCTACAGGCAGTTGCAAAGCGCACCAGCAACCACCCACCCATCTTGTGCAAAACTGCACCTAACTCGATCCATGATGATCCCCAGTCATTTTAAAGGCAACACTTCTAAAGGCCCCATGCCATGCTCCATGCCATGCAATTTTACTATGGGCAACTTTACTGACAATGCAGGGTTCTTTTTTTTGTTTGCCTTATTTCAATATCAGGAAGTAACAGAAAATTAGCACAGTTACAAAGTGGAACTGGAATAAAGCTTATAATCAGAAATAAACAACCTTATTTTAAGACTGTTTAAACAACCTTTATTCTTCTTTCACCCCTATCCATATGCAAATGTCATTTATAACAAGATGATAATGAACTACTTATCCCATTGGTTTCTCATCTCATGCAGGGACCAGAGCAAACATGCTCTGGGAATGAATTATTATGCAACTGCAAAAGATTATATTTATAGAATATCCATTTCATTTTTTGCAAAAATTAAAAGGCAATCAAGATATTAAGTAGAGGAATATTGTAGAAAAGGGCAAGAAGTTCTTAAATTTAAAACATTTGGATTTCATTTTGAAAATGAAGCCTGTGAGAACTATTCTTTACTGTACAAATAACATAAAAACTTTGTTTTTTGAAGGCTACAGGAGTCTGATCCTTCAAAATTCTCATATGTGTTATTTTACTGTGTTTCAGTAGCCTTTTTCTGAAACAGAGATAATCATATCACATCCTCAGTTCATGGCAGTATCTTCAAGATTAATGTGTCTGTCAACCACTCAGCAATGAGCTACACCACAGAAATGAACTTTCCAAAGCGTGTATTTGAATTTTTAGCACCTTAACAAACAAGGCATAGTCAAAGCACTATAATGAAGGTCTGGATACCACAGAATTGTGAAAGTAAAAAGCTAGATACAGGTGAGAAGCTCAGTTAAGCATTGTCGATCTTTGTCTGAATACAGGCTCTGCTGATACTGCAGGGAAGTGGGACACTGAGTAATACTCAAAATTACACTCAAGGTCTCCTTTACTGCAGAATATGTCAAGACCATTAGCTTCTTGGCTGTTCTTTCTGACAAGAGCAACGTATCCAGAGTTCAACAAAAATTCCATTAAGAACTCACTTTGAAAATAAGTCAAATGGTGGTCCTGGCTAAGCAGTCAACAGATTAAAACCACCTCGAGTTGAAAGTCATTCCATGGTGTTGCTTCTTGCAGTAATTCAATTGCTCAAGTGATATAATCCTTGCAAAATTTAAAGCTGACACCCCCAAAACTAACTGCGAAGCTCTAAGAAGGAAGCAGAATTGAATACGAGACTCCTAGCGGCAAGTATGACATCAAAGCACTGGTTTTCCACTTTTACTGCATAAATTAATCAGAAAATAAAATCACCATTTGTGTCCTTCTGGACTAAATACCCATATGCAGAGGTACCAGCAGCAGCCGCTTCCACAACTACCTCCTGCAGCCGTTCTAGGCTTGACCATAACAGACTGTTGTTTTTCCAGCCAAACCAAGACTTTAGAGCAGCTTGCTCACCAGCATCTGAACCACAGCCGAAATCAATAATTAATGTTACACAGGACCTCTTCTAAAACTATTTGCCTCACCAACCTCCTTATCAGTGTATTACAAGGCTAGAGTGGCCCACAGTGTAACTTTCAAGCAAGTCTGTGTAACCAATAATGCAATACTGGAACCCTTAGCAAATGTAATGTAACGCAAGACAAGCGGCCAGAAGCATTTTTGGGGAATATGGACCACTGTCCATCTTTAAAATCAAGTTGTCTGCTACTTGAGAATCGTTTCAACATAGATAACATTTAGCAAAGATTGATCTATTCTTCTTCCTACCCCTAATTAGCCATAATAAATCTCCATTAATAGATACCCAGACAATCAAATACAAACACTAAAACAACTGATCCCTAGCATAACTTAACTTCTAAAATCTGCATTTTTGTTGAGCCTGTTGTCATCACAGTGTAGTTATTTGGTAAAATACTACAATATACCTATATAAAGCCCCTACCATTAACTGGAACATACAATTAATAAAGTTTAACACATAAAGGCTAAAAGAAAATGCTTTATTTATAAAAATAAATTGGCAAGGTGACAGGCAACTTCTGAGTTGCTATTTCCTGACTTTATAATACAAACCAACATAGGAAAAAACCAGACAGCTCTGACTGTGTACTGGGAACGTATAAAAGAGAGCTTAAAGATCACTTTCCTTCTGCCTTCTTTGAAAAAGCGTATTAGAAAAATTAGCAACATTCAAAATCCCAAACAGAGATGCCTTTTTAGATGACCTAATTTCATAATATTATTTGATCATTGGCTTGCAAACTTCTGGACTTGTTAGAACTCACTAAAGGCAAACAGAAGTAGATCAAGCTACTGAGAAGCCACTCAACTAAAATGGTATCAAAAAAGGTGCATGACCACTTGAGATTCCTCAAAGACTTAACTTCTCTAGTCCGCCTCACTGAAATTCCCAGTACATAACCAAAAATAAATATGAAAGGAGAAATGCGTGCTGATATTTTAAGAAAAGTCTGAAAAATGTTTTGAAGACTTCTCAATACTTTCTAGGGATTGAAAGTGCATCATGTAAAAAAGGTCCAAAGTATTTTTCCTACTTGCATTGGGTTCTTGTTTTCAATCCATCCCAAACTTAACTTTTTTAGACTTGCTCAAGATTGATGTAGAAGTATCACACGAGAGTTATTAAAAAGTACAATTTTGTGGTGTTCTGGCAAAAATTAATAATACAAAAGTATAGATTTTGACTTTCCACAAAAACAGCAGCCATATTAACCTGTCCAGTAAAGCTGTGTGAAGAAATCAGTTTGCTGTGGGTTTTTTAAAATATTCTTTGAGCAAAATATTTACTAATACTGTGAAATAAATCCACTGGATTAAGCTACATACCTGAATGTATTCTGAATACTCAACTAAAATAAACCACCAGCATTAATTCCTGCATCTGTACATCTCTTAAACAGTAATGTTAGATCAAGTGATGAACTTTTTACAGGCACAATTTCTCATATGGTGTGTCCTCATATTTCCACATGTTCATGGGGCTTCCTTTGCAAAGTTGGATATATGTGCCATATCTACTACTCAGTATGATTCATGAAAGTACCATAAAAAAAATAAAGAGATACAATAATTTTTATGCAAACTAGGGATCACGAGAAAAATCCCTCATAAAATAATTCAAGCAAAAGATGACAGTAGAACATAATTTTTAAAAATAAATTTAAAAATCTAATTTTAGAACAAGCAGTTCCAAAGCCAACACCACTATCAGTTACCTATGAAACAATAACTCAAGAACAACTCTCACGGAAGGTATTTTAGTCTGCGAGAAATTCTGAAGGCTAACAGTGGTGTGTCATTTAAAATGTTTCTGAAGTTATTTTTCAACTTCAAGTTCTCTATGCACAATCTGTTTTTTAAATGACTTGAAGGAGTCCATCCACTAATGCTGAACAACAGAAACAACCATAAACAACAAGACTAGATAAAAGTATTTCATTTACGTGACTCATTTATTCTGATAGGTGTAATTTTGGAGATCAGAAGGAACCATACTCATTGCTTTTGACTAGTCCCTTTCTCTTCAATATTCACTGTAACACCATGCATTAGGTACTATCCTCAGTAACAGACCCAGTTCCTGCAAGTGGTTGCTTCAAGACTACAGAAATTCGGCAGAAAATAAACCCCATTGCTCCTGCCTCTTCTTCTCTCCTATACAACACTGAGTCTTGGAGAAAAAATCCACAAGCTTCTCTTTCCTTATGGCTGCTTGAGAGGCCTCAACAGTTCACCAGTGACAGAAGTAACTGAGAGGGGGAAACATGGTCACCACAAGATGAATCTTCAGCCATGCTAGAGAAGCCGATAATTTAGCAGTGGAAGGTACATTAACCAATGCTACTAAAAAAAGTATTTATCGTCTTAATTTACAGATAATTCTCAACATACAACTGAATATAAAAGTGGCCAGCAAGCAATGCTCAGTCATACACCGGAAGCTGGGAAAAAAACCTAATCTATCAAATTTGCTTTCTTGCTACAGTAATTCCTGCTACTTATTCAATGCTGCATGCTGCCTAGTTTTAGGCATGCCAAGGGTGGACAGATGACAACTGCTTTCCCCCAACACTACTACTCCCATGAATCCAATAAGCAGCACAAGCAGACTGAGGACCTTGGCTATACATTTGGCTCCTTCAGCTCCTGCCTGGAAGGTGACACATTTGTAAGCAGTGGAAGAGTTTACAGTAGACAAAGCAAACTCAAGAGTGACACTGATAAACCAGAAAGAGGAATTCTGGCTAAGATGAAGTTTCTGGAGACTGCCCATATGCAATGACCAAGGAATTTCCCACAGAGTGCAAATGTAGGTGTAAAACTGTACCAAAAACTACTGATCTCAACTTGTCATCCAGACTCTGAGAAGCAATGCAATGATCCCACTCCCAAGGTACACAAGTCCTTGAGATATGGCAGTTGGTGTTCTGTCCATACATGTTTTTTCATAGCTTCTTTAAATTGCACAAAAAGTTCTTTCTAGGAACTAATATGTCCGGAATTGAATGTGATATACCACATCTGCCTGATTCTGTTAGAATTGCTTCTCGGCTTCACATGGTGCTCATAAACTCAAAAATGGCTGTGCTTTTGCTATTACGAGATCACACTGGAAAATGAGTGCTCCTTTTTTTCACGCTTTATCTTTACCGCATTTCAGATCCCCTACTCAAAACATAAACTGGTATACCCACAGATACTTTACCCTTCACAAGCTAGTACTTCTTTCTACATTATTGTTTTTCAAGTTATCCAGCTATAATATTGTGATTATGCACTTAAACTCCACCTGCAGGCTCTTAATTAAGGTGATACCTAGGAATGTATCTTTTTCCCCCCACCTCATAGCTTCCCAACTACTGCCAAGGAAATCAAAGTATTTTGCACAAAACCCCAAAATATAAATTAAATTTTAAAATCAATGCTTTACTGCTTATTTTCTCTTGATTGTACACTCCGAAAAGCATTACAGGGATACTTTTTAAAGTAACACTTCATAGAATTTGGACTTGGGTCAAATAGTTCATAAACGTTATTTTGCTAGCTTACCTGATCAGTACTTTTGTAATTCTTTAATATTGTATACAAACATTTCACTGGGTTTGCCAGTCCTCTCCATCACTCTCCCCCATTTGTTCAATTATGCAGTAAAGTCTCAAACTGCAAACTCTTTTAAGTATTTGACTTTTCTAGCAGGTCTTATCAAATTATAGTTTTTATAAAGAGGCATCAGAAGAACTGGAAGGGCACAATAAAAGGAAAAGTGCTCTCCTGCAACAGGCAGGAAGAAGCATAAAGTAGGAGCATGTTCTGGTGTGGTGCACTGTCTCCACACCTTCCCCTTCTGCAGGGCTTCCTGCTCCACTGTCACCACGGCACGCTGGCCCCGGCAGCACAGGACAGCAGTGCGGTGCACATCACACCTGCACTCCCAGGCTGCAGCACTCTGAACATGCCTGGCCATAGAAATGCCACCTGAAGGAAGCCCAGACTCAGGATTGTAGCAGCGCGGCCCTTCCCACAGTTTAGCCATCTCAGCTCTGAGAAAAAGGGAAGGAAGGGGCAGGAGCAATCATCAGCTATACCATCTTCTTCACCGCTACATCTCACAGTTACAGCACTTGATAGATGACATGGCAGAACCACAAGCCATTTATCACAGCAATATTTTCACATCAGAATGTTTAAATTCACAGCAACACAAATTTTCAGAGACTCAGTGCCCAGAAATTCAGTGATACTGTCTGTATCATGCTTAATTCCATTATTCTGCTTGAAAAACAACTTAGACTTTGAACAAAAATATGGAAATAAATCTCTTCCCTTCTGAAAATTAAAAGAAGTGTTACACCAATTAGCATCTCTATGTTATAGCATTAAACCACAACTCATAGAGCCCATATTCAGACCTGGAAATTTAAAATTTCCCAGCATTCACTACACATTTTAGATCTCATGTAATGGTGGGTATAGTCTGCAGAAAGGTAAGCAGTTCATATTTCTTCCCTGAGGCAGGTTTGAAGTATATGTAGATGCTTTTAAGAACAGGTTAGACAATATTCAGTTAAGATACCCTTTCCAGCTACCCTGTTCCAGTACTCAAGTACACTAAAAATTTTACCTAAAACCTGACCCAGATTTTCATTTTTCCAAATTCAGTTTATTACTTCTTTAATAAAGATACTGAAAGCAATTTATTTTCCTATCTGTAGCACCTTCTTCCATTTCTTAAGTTTCCTATGAGGAAGGTTATTCCTTCCTTTCTTCCTTAACTACTCTCTTTCCTAGAATAAACTAGATCCTTCAAAAATAAAGTTTGTTCTTAAATGTCTGATTCTTACTTAGATCTAGTAGGACATTCATCTGTATTTTCAGGTGCTAGCAACTCTTCACTTAGTTGATCTCTCTTCCAAAAGCTAATATTAAACAAATGTACTTTGGTATCTCAATTACTTTGAATTGTTTCAATTTCATCTCCTAGTCTAACACTCCACTTTCATTTTCTTCCCACTTATATGGCCTATCATTCCCTGAACTCTGCTATCTGTAACGTACTTGGCCACCCTTATCTCTTCCAGGCAAGCTTTGAGTGACTACGTATGTCTGGTTGCTTCTCTGCACATTAAGATGTTTTTCAGTTGAACTACTAAAATTCCCTACAAGATGAAGTTTTTAAACCAATCACTCTTTCATGGAAATTCTCACTATTTGAAAGCTGCAACAGTCCACATTAGATTGCAACCTGCTGTTTAACCAGTAAGTTGTATCACTTTTCCTTAGCTTGCATGCTGTTGTTTTTTGGGGTTTTTGCTTTTTTTTGAAAGAGAGATATATTCTAATTTGAATACGGACGAGTATATTATCTTATTTTCAATGAGAAAACATGAAAGCCCAATTATATTGGGTGTTAAGAATGACTAACATCTTAAAGGCAGAATAAATTGAAATTTTTTTTTATAAGTACTGGAAGGGGTAAAGAGCAAATGTGCTCCATGAGGCAGGTCACAGAATGAAAGCTGCAAACCTTAACGCCAGCAGTAATGGAAATCTATGATGAAAGTTCCCAAAGCCTGTTTTTACAGACACTAACAGCATCTTTTGGTAGACAAACAATGTACACATATGGAGAATGAACCATCTTCCCTCAAATGTCTGATGCCTTCTTGAACTCAAGAAAGGCAATGTTAGTTGACAACAGTAGTCAACGAGAGCCCCGCCATCTGAACAACACTTGCTGGGTTTTTTCAATCCAATCCAAACCCAAGCTGTTTTAGTGCTCAATATGAATGCACATGACAACGGCCCAAGTGCTGTTATTAGCATAGGGAATTCTCAAGATTAATCACTCTGAAAAAATGGCGGCAGATCTGAAGCTGGTTTCTGCTGTCTACAGGAAAACAGCCTAGGCTTGATGCACAGTATAGATAAAGTTCCACATATTCATTAATGCCAGCTACTATAAAGCATGACCCCATTTGCTTTTGTTAATAAAAACACTCTATGCTTCCACATTTTATGCGCTACAAATATACTTACATCTTTTGCCATGTTACCAAAGACTAAAAACCAGTTGTTTTAAAATCTTGATGGCTGCAGGACACAGGGACAATGCTATTTTCTAGAAAGCAAGCAAAGACAGCACCAGCTATAAAAAATGAAAGGAGGGAAAGTTTTTACAATTGAAATTATTGACTACTTCCAAGGACAATTTAGATTTCTTTTTGAAAAAACCACATTTTTAAAAAGGGAAAAGTTTCCCATCACCACCTTTTCGTCCCTTGAGCTCCACGCTCACGTGTGGGGGGCACTCCTTTCCCGACGGCGGGGGTGAGCTGTGCCCTGGCAGAGCCCTTCCCCCAGCCCGTGCCCGATCCCACGCGAGGCCGGTGCCTGTCCAGCTGCGCCCCTTCCAACACCGAGCGCTGGGCGCGGGCAGCGATCACGGCCTCCTCCTCCCCACCCCCATTTCCAGCAGCAGGCACAAGTAGGCC
>VZTH01009671.1:312357-328925 GCA_013397815.1 Aleadryas rufinucha
CTCGCACGGGCACACGCGGAGCGGCCAAGCCAACCCGCCCGCCCGCCGCTCCAAGGCGCGGAGGGAGCCGCGGAGGGAGCATGCGCGGGATTTTCGCGCCTTCTTCCGACTCCCCGCCCGCCCCGCGGTGCCGAGCGGTGTCCGCGGGCGCGGCCGCGCTGCCGGCGCGGAGCGGGACCCGGCGGGGCAGGGCCGTGCGGTTTCGTTGCCACAACATCCTGCTGCCGGTGCTTCCTCATCGCGTTTTGTCCGGCCGTTACTCGAGCAAAGTTTCGCTTGCAGCGCTCGTTGCTAAAATTAGGGATTTTGTGGTAATCCAAGCGAAAGTTTTCCTTTGGGCGGTTGCAGCTCAACCTTGCGCCCAAAACTAAAGCACCTCGGGGCTGTGCAGCCTCTGCAATGACGCTGTGCAATGACGACCGCAGAACAGAGCACGTTAGCGAGGATTGTTTGATGTAATTACATCATTGTCCTGTAAGTTTTGGCAAAAAAACCCCCAAAACCCTGCAGCGTTGCTGGGGGGCTACAAAGGCAGAGCCGTAATGGTGGAAACTGCAGGGAAGCAAGGAAAGCTCAACAGCTGTGTTTCTCATAGGAGTGGATGCAAGGCTGTTTGACAGGGAGAAAGGTAGCTATACACACTTCTGCACGCAAGACCAAGCCTGCATGGTACAAGGTTGCTCATAACGCAATGAAGAGGGGGGAGCAGGAAGTAAAAGGCTCGTTCTTTCGCTAAAATCATGCTGCTTCCTGGGAAAGAAGACTAGTTGGGAATAGAACACACGACCAGCAGAGCCACTACATTGCAGCAGCAGACAAATCCAGCAGAGAGAATGCTGGAAAAGATAGATTTCGCGAGTCGACAAGATTCGCATTCACTTTTACACCTTTTTTTTTTTTAAGACATTGAATAGTTGTGCTTTACAATAACAATGAAACACTACGTTCATTTTCCTGATTAATAGCAATCTTCGGAGTTTTTAATTAACAACCCCCGCCACTTGCTGCTCTAGGGTTATTACCCCATTTCTTCATTCCTCTTGATTAAGCTTGACGGCAGCGGACATCGAAGAAAGAAGGTGATAATAAGAAAGTGTTTGTAACTTTTCAGAAAGCAGCAAAAACTTTCACACACAAAACCCATGAAGCACCGTAATCCAGCTGCAGAAAAAAGTGCTTCCTGAAAGGCACCTCTAGTTGATAGCGTTGCTCTCCACCCTCCAGGTCATATATACTGTGCCTGAGGGTTCAAACTGTCTCTGTATCTCACGTCCCTACCCACCCACCTCCCGCTCTTTTGTTTTACATTAATTCTTGTAGGAAAAAACTTGCGAGTCAACTGAACAAGCACAAACAAGAAGGAGTGCCCTAGTTTGCTAGGGTTTATTTTGATACATACTAACTGCCCAAACACGCCCACTCTTGGGTAGTGGTTTTTTTTATTTAGCCGAGGGTTGTTCACAGCTAACTTGAGGTATTTGTACCAGTGAAAAAACTTCCAACACTTCTCTAATCTCTGAGCACACCTTTTTCAGGTATTTTGGAGCTTTAGGATTTCGTTTGTGTTTGTAGTAGTGGAAGGCTATTCCAATTCACAACTGTTTTCTGGGGACTGCCTCCTCCTTTTAAGGGTCCTCGAAAAGGAGAACGGATCAACTTTAAACAGCATCACTGCGGCAGGACTGGATGACAGACGTGAGGAAATTGTCTCAAGAGGTCATCTAGTCTATAGGCAGAAAGCTACAACAGATGCCAGAGGACACGCACATGAAATGAGAGCCATGCAATCTGGAAAATGTGACCACTGTGACATGTGCAAGCTCATGAGTTAAAGACCTTCATGCCAGCTGAACTCCTTGTCAGCATCTAGCCTCTTCGGGAGGTACCATCTCCCAATTCTCAATTTTCTACTCTATTTTAGAAAATAAAAAATACAGCTTGGTACCATAACTTTGAAAATTTTGCTACTCCCTCGTCTAGGTTTTGTCCCACAAGGCAGGATCAGTTATCCCTACGTCACTCTTGTCACACCACTGTCCAGTTTGTTGTCTCCAGCAAGCAGAAGGTTTTTCTAGTCCCAGTGTCCTTAAGTGTCAGTAAGTCCAACCCAGCAGTGGTAATTATCAACAGAGGCGGTGGGAGAACCCAAGGAGCAAACCTCCTGGGCTACTGAGCGAAGTTGGTAGAGGCATACCTTTCCCTTCAGCATCTAGGGGCTGAGTGAGCTACGCATCTCCGAGCCATTAGGACATCTCACTGTTCTTTCCTCTCCTTTCACTGTGTTGGCTCCCTCGTTGTCAGGTCATCAAGAGTGGATGTCTGATACTTTGCTGCTCCTTATAAGCTACTGCGTTTCCCACAAAATAGTAACGCTGTTAGTGCGGCCTGACTTTTGTCATTCAGGGATCCCGTTTCCTCCACCTTTGGCACTGGCCACATGCTGGAACACTGCCAGGACTGGTTACAGAGCAGAACTATGGATTCCTTCTCTAGACAAACCCCAGGAGTGCTTTTGTGGTTAGACTGTTCCTGGGTTCGTTCCAACAGGCAAGACCACACTAGGTTTCTCACCCCCTCCATCACGCATCACTGTACAGCACTATTCTGTCATACAAGGCACCCCCATCATCTCTCTGTCTGCAAAGCTGAGGATGTCCAATCGTAAAAAAAGTGAAGTACAAGGCATTGTGAGGATGCTTTTCTTCATATTTGAGCATTATATGAAGTATATATTCTTATAGCTTTTAAAAGGCTACGTAGCCCCAGGGACTTAGTCCACCATCACCACATTCTTGACCCATCCTAGACATACATCAGTCAGAGTTTCAGGAAACCACCTCACAGCTCCCATAAATACCTTCCTACTGACAAATTGAAGCCCCCTGCTCTACATGGGATAAGCCACAAGTAGGGTGGTTGTGGGTCCATATATACCAATGTGACCCCAGGGCCAAGGAAATGGCTCACAAAGGATAAGCACAGCCCACACTACCAGCTTCCAAACTACTTTGGTTCCTTTATCTTCACAGAATGATCAATGGGAGCAATTAAGGGGTATCATGCAAGAACTCAAATTTTCAGAAAGCCATGCAAAACAAGCACAGTTAAATCCACGTACAAAATAAATCAACCAAACGCCCCCCCCCCCAAAAAAAACCCCAAATCTCAACCCCAAAATAAGTTACCTGTATGAGTTGCAAGTCAAGCACAGAGCAGACTTTCCTTTTCACACCCTTAAGCTCAGCTTGACCACAGGAATATCCTCTCATCACTTAATGAGGTTTCTGCTCTGTATCAGCTTTTCTGTATTCAAATTATGCTGATCATTAGTTAATGAATGAGATAGAACCACTGTCCAACAAGCTGGAACAAGAATTTCCAGAAAAGACCTTTTGTTCTTCAAGAAACCTTCAAGAAATCAGTAGATTTTCCTTTTAGGACTTCTGGAACTCTGCTTTAATTTTATCTGCTTGACATAGAAAGAGAATATTCCACAGTACAAGCATAAGGTTTCCAAAAAGCTGCAATTATATCTAAGTGGGCTGGTTATGCAATATTCTCCCCATTTTCCACACAGGAATGAGTGATCATTCAGGAATAAGGTCTGTTGTTTCTATCCTAAAATCAGATCATGAGACTACCCCATTTGGACAGGGAATTATGCATGGAGCCATTATTTGCATTTCAGGAAACATTTCCAGTATCTCAATATACTTGCAGATTCCTATGAGGCAATCTCAAATATCTGATTGTAAACAAAGTTACCGTGTGTCTGTTAAAATTACTAATCTGCATTTACATCTAATATTGAACCAGGCAATCCAAGTCTATGTCAATAGAGGCACAGAACACTGGTACTCACATGAGGCTATTTCTCTTTCCCCAGTTCTTCCAAAGCCTAGCCAAGTTGTCCTGGTTTTGGCCAGGACAGAGCTTTTTTCACAGTAGCCATGAGGGGGTGTAACCTGGAGTGGTGTGGGCATGCGTACCTCGTTATTCTGTACCATCTTATGTCATTGCCAGAGGCAGGAAAAAGGGACTCCCTCTCTCACTTCCAGGAATAAAGGTGGCCCCTCCCTGTGTGGTGGGGTGAGGAACTGTTACTGTCTGGGGGTCCTCTTTGTACACTTTTGTTATTAATATTGTTTCTGTTACTGTCTGTTTTCTTATCTCATTGCTGTTTCCAGTAAATGGTGCTTATCTCAACCCACAATCTTTGCCTTTTGTGCATCCAACTGGAAGGAGAGGGGAAACAACTGGCAGCATGGTTTTGGTGAGAGCACTGAATTGGGGAATACCATTCCTAAACCATGACACAAGTTTATTTGAAGGAGAACAGAGAGATGAGGCAACCAGTAAAGTATCTAGATGCTCACTTTCCTTTTTAGAACCAAAAGAGCTTTTCACCCAAATCTTTTAAAAGATAATGTGGAAAATATTTTCTTTCTTTTAAGAGACACAAGCCATCAGTATTTCCTAGTCTCCTAACTGGAGTTTTCTAGAGAACTACAACTACCCACAGCAATTTATTTAGATAAAAGGTTTACTCATCACAGGTGTAATACATCGTATAATTCCTTCAAGGGCTAACTAAGTGACATAATGGAAACCATACAGAGGTCTCTACCATGACTTGTTATACCTTTCTTCCTCCTGAAACAGCTGGCAAACTACATGTGAAGTAAGCATCTTTCAAAGCCAAATGAAGCATTCAGGAGAGATGCTTGTATTTCACGAAGAAACTATGACCTAGGTCAGTGGATAGAGTAAGATTTCTCCCCTTTAAACAGTTAAGAAACAAATTATTTCAGTGAGGCACCTGGAAAAGAGTAAAAGGTCTGAGCTAGTAGATTGTTAAACGGAACCATAAAATTTGAACCGCTCCTCTATTTTGAATAAAAATATTGAAATTCACCAACAATTTTTTTTTTTTTCAAAACAAGCTTTGAGTTTCTTTTCTGTTACGGATTCATTTTATAAAAAAAGTATTTTATTTATAGAGTAGCTTTTTGCTCTGCATTTGTCTGGTTTGCGACAACTTTTGAAACCATTTGAGGGGAGGTGGAATTGCCATACATTCCTCCAATCTTTATGAAGCATTAGTGCCTACAGGGATAGCCCCAAATCCAGTGAGCAAGAACTCAAATATGATGATCTCTACCCTGTCCCACCAGTACATACACACTCCAGACTAATCCAAGCTTCATTTGGACAAACCCAGTAGATGTCAGAGAAAACACAGAAGAAACTGAGGCTGGTACAGGGGAAAGAGGTATAGAGCACAAAAATCCATCCAAAGTTTTGTTTTGCTACTTGAAGGACAATTTTCATTTTAATTGGCAATTTAAACCTTGTAACATGCATTTTTCTAACCATTTTGTGGGTATCAATGTTATTTCAGATAACACTGCAATACTGACCTGAAGTGTTAATGTATCTTAAACAGTATTGGTTTTAGCAGATAAACCTCAAGATGATTCTTAAATGCTTTGTCACAGAGTAGACTATAGCCTATGAGTAAGCTTTCTCTATGGCACTTCAAGAATGTGCTTTTACAAGACCTATCTCACTACATACAACGTTTTAAAGAAAAAACACATTTAAGATCACATTCAAAACACTGTTTTCTAAAATATCATGGTATTTTTAAAAGACTAACAATTTATTTAATGTAAATGTAACTTAACAGGTCATGGAGTTGAAAATACACATCCAGTCTGCAGTTTCTAGTTTTCTGCAAGTTAATTTACTTAAAATAATTTCAAATCTAGGAAAGTGTCAACTAAGATCCAACCTCCAAGGTTACAGAAGTGCTATTTTTCACATCTAATTGAAATTACACTTCCCAGTTTTACTACATTTCTTTTTGATTTAAAAGAAAACACCCCTGTAAACCATTACTGTAGCAGCAGTTAGCAACAAGAATGGGTAACAACTGTCAGTCTGCAAACATAAGTTATGCCCTTTCTTACTGTCAATTTTTAGTCAAATATGTAAATAAATACAAGAGCTAACACAAAATATACCACTATAAGAAAATACATGACATGCTGCAATTTGGAATAAAATATCATGCAGTACTGGCTGCATGGTTTGGAATATGTAATTAACTGCTTGGAACTGATGTTAAACAGTTAAACCTTTTCTTTGTGTAGAAGACGACTCTTTTATTCACCATTAGAAATTTGTTTTGTAATTAATTTTATACTGCTATATTAAAATCCTAAATGTGAAAACGACTCAAGTCATTTAGTGAAAGAAGATACCATAGGCATCATAACATATATATATATATATCTTTTTTTCCTTTTTGAACAAAATCTGGTGATGAACCAGCATTAACAGGATGAAAATTAAAAGGCACATCCAGGCAAAAAAATAATCAACATAGTTTGCATGACGCTATATTTTAAAAAAATAATTTATGCTCTGAATAACAGACTGGATCAGAAACAAATACTCTAGCAGATTCCAATCTGTCAGAGTTAAAGTAAATTTTGTAAAAGGTGTGCAATTCAAATGACGCAATTACTTTATAGTATTGAATTTTGTTTTAAGGTCAGTATAAGGCTTATGACCAAGTGCTTGTTAAGAGGACTGACTACTCAACAGGTCTTGTTTTCTGAGTGCATAGAAATACAATGAGCAATGAAGATGTTTTCCTTGCAAGAGGACATATTCTTCTATTTGTGCAAATCTTGATCAAGTACTTGAGCGTCTTTCAGGTCTCGGAACACATTTCATAATTGCAGCTCTCCACAGGGCAGGGGCAAGTAAAAGGCTTAGGGTAGTCACACTCAGAATAAGAAGATAGACCTGCAAAAGGCAAATAAAAGACATTACTTCTCTTGGTTACATGGTTGTACAAAGAAGTGACTTGGGGAGATTAGACTCTTCTAGACAGTATTTTCAAGAGACTTCACCTGTCTTCCTAAGCAACTCTGCATATTGCTACAAAAGCAAACAAGTGCATGCTCAAATCATCTAATTACCTGTTTACCTGGTGTGAAGATACAATTGCAAAAACACCATTATGAACTTATAGAAAAACAATTTTTTATATGTGTAGTTAAGTGACCAATTTTGAAAATTCAGTATTTGTTAAAAAGTCAAAGGCCAATTATCACTTTATTTAAAAAACAAAATGAAAAACCCCAAACAAACCAACCAAACCAAAAAGACCCCCAACCAATCAAACAAATTAAAAAAAAAACCCCATCACTCTAAACTATTCTGGTTTAATGATATAATGGCAAAGTTCACTGCTAGTTCGCTTATCAACAGAAAAAAGCAAACAAAAATCCCTTTAAGGCATACTGTACATCTTCTGAAAAAAAAGAGATCCTAACTACATAACCTGAATAAGTCTTAGAAAGCAGAGGCAGGAAGTAGTTTTGAGGTCTCAAGCAAAAGAATGAGTTTAGGAAATTTCACAACTATACAAACCTATACAGTAGATAATCATGTGAGAGCAGAAAAAAATGAAAGCCTAAAAGCCTCCAAGCTCAGTGGGTGGGCCCTAAACTGGTTCTGTGATCCCATACAGGTATCTTGAAACTCTATACAAACATGCAATATTTGTAACTCTTAATTATATGAAGGAGTGAACATGAAAGTGAATCACCTTTACCTACAAGTGAATAGCATTGTGTAAATTTTTCACATGTGCTTTATTTGGAATTGGTTCCAACACTATGCAGTCTATTTGCTCATATAATGAAAACCTTGGAGCACCAGGAGAGCATTTTTTGTGAGCAGAAATACAGAGGACAAAGCATCTAGTACTAGAAAGTGAGGTCAGTTGTTGTACCTCTATAGCCATAATTTACTTAATTTCATAAATCAGACTTCATCTCCAAAAAAAAAAGTAACATTCTCACAGTTTCAGTATAAAACTAAGTTTAAGGCTTCTTTCCTGGGGGACTTTTTTCATGACTACCGAAAACATTGGCTGTTTCTTCTGTGGAGGATTTAAAATGAACAAGCTTTACAGGTTGAAGTGATTACAAGTTTATTTGCTTGTTTAAATGTTAAGGCAATTTTCACAATAACTGCTCTCTAGTTCTTATTTACTGGTATTTCCTTCTTCAAATCCTATATTCTCTCTGTATTGTATACTCCTACACCTCCTTCAATAGCTGTATCAAGATTTTAAAAGCAAAGGCTTCTCAGTCTTTGTTACTTGGGTGCTATCTGCAACTCACTGTTCACATAATTAAGTTGTGAGAGAAGTTAAGGTAAAGCATTTATAACTAAGCTATTTAAAATACTGAAGCACAATATGAAACAAGTAAAAACCAGCACTAAGAACCCTGACAAGGACATACAAGTATCCATTTCCATGGGTTGATTCTACTTTTTTGCCGTTGAGAGGTGCCACAAAATTGGAGTGTTTTGGTATTTCAAATACTGGGATTTTGTATTATGGTGCAAGTTATTCAAGTGCAAAAAAATGAAGTTAATAACCTGTCTTGGTTTTAAAAGACAGGTGTCTGTAAGGAAGGCGGGAACCTCCCTTGGAATGGAAAATGCAACCCCCTTCCCTTCGGATTCCTATAATTTTGAAATTAAGGGGCTTTCAGGCAAATGTATGAGGAATAGGAATAACAGTTCTTTACTTATATATAACAAGGCAAACAAACAACAGTAACTATGGCAGTGGTACCAAACAGAAGCAGTACCCCAGCGCCAGCCTCTCTCGGCTCTCAGGCCCTTTCCCCTTTGGTGCAGTGACGCTCACGGCCGGCAGGGGGCGCTGGCGGCTCCCGGTGAGCAGGGCGGGTGCGATGGTTCCCCCGCGCCTGCAGGGGGCGCTCCGGAGCGAGCTCGGGCACCACGCGGGAATGGCGGATGGAAAAGCTTCCCTCACAAACCCCGTGGGGCAGCTGATCCCGGTGCCCAGCCGGACCCTCGGGAACAGCAGGCTGGAACAGCAGGGACCAACACAAAATCCCGGGCAGTAGATGAGATGTATCAAACGCCGGAGTTGAAGTGGGAGTCCCGGGACGTCTGGGCAGGCAGGGGGTGTGCTGGTACAATGTAGCAAAATCCCACAGCAGCAGCAGCAGACGAACGGCGGTGGGGGGAGGAGGCAGAGCAGCGTCAGCTCAGCTCCCCAGCAGAGCAGGGAAAACGGGCGTGGGATCCCGGGTGGGGAGGGGTCTCCCTGAGGCACCCCAGCAGATGGTGGAAAGGTGTCTCCTTTCAGTGAGGTAGGGTGTAAAAATAGGGTCCCCTGTGCAAGAGCCGCTCCCAGAGAGAGCAAGCTCCACTCACAGTTGGAGGAAAAGCAGCAGAAGGTAGAAGCCTGCGGTGATGGTGAATTCTCTCCACAGCGATGCAGCCTCCTTCCCCTCCCAATGCCAGAGCACCAAATGGAACTAGGGGCCCCGCCCAACCCCCTCTTCCTAGGTAAAAGGGGGCCAGTTGGCTGGGGCTCCTCCCCAGCCAAGTCCTTTGTCTCCCTCAAGTACCTTGGCAATGACTCCCTCTCAGCAATGTACATGTGTGGGGAAAAAAATTCTTTCAAAAGAAAAAGAAAATAAAAAGAGAACTCTTAAAACCCCAACATAACCACAGAACAGCTTACCTCTCGAGATATGATCCCTGCTCTGCGTGCTCTACTTCCCAGAACAAAAGAGAATTCACTGACTTGGGCCAGTCCTGCTGAGACAATCCACTTGATATATTGGCTGGTCTTTGGAAGAATCAAAGAAAGGACAAGTACTGCCAAGACAAACTTTAAAAACAGGGGGTTTTGAGTTATTGTGGGCTTTTGTTTGTTTGTTTAAATAAAAGAAGGGCAATAAATAAAACAGTACTATCTATGTAAGATATATAGTGTCAAATACAATAATTTTGGACATAACATAAAATAATGGACTTCCAAGTGTGTCTTCTGTATTAATGTCTAAAGACACAAATGTACATTGCACAGTAAAAAGTAGCATCTTTTTTACTATAATAAAAACACTTGATAATTGTCACAAATCCCAAGCTAGGGAAATAGATGCTTTGCCATGTATAACTTACTTTTAACATTAAGTAATTTTCTTTTTAAATATCTGAAGAATATTTTGTCAACTGTATTCTGATCAGTAAGATTCCTCCAAATACAGATTTACGGTAGTATTCTCTGTTATATCAGATGTTCAGTTCTTGCATAGAAGTTTCTTTAGCCCATGCAGCACAAAAATTACTTAGATTATTGAAGATTAAAATATTTTTTTAAAGCGTAAAAGAAAATACCTTCATTATGACGACAGACAGTGTAAGGAATAGCAAGACTGTGAGTTCATATATTACAAATGTGGGAAAAACATGAAGTCCTAGAAGGAAAGAAAACAATATTGCACAGGGTGAGGCCAATATCTTACTGTGGTAATTTTCTGGGTTAATAATATATTTAATTGCAAGACTGTAGTCTCAAAACCAATCAAACAAAAAGTCTTAACTTACCTACCAACCACTTGACCACTAAAGCCCTGACTACCTACTTGATCACAAAAGCATTGCCTGCAATATCCAGCCCTTTTTTCCTTCAGGGAGAGGTTTAGCACAAGCAATATTCCCAACTGAATTAAGTTGCATATGACTGATGCACAAACACTTTAATTTCTAAAGGTTTCTGTCCTCCACACCAGGCAACAATACAAAATCTGAACTGAAACACACATCTAATGAAAGCTATAAAAATCCTGCAGGAAAATAATTCCACTGTTCTGCACAGTCATTGTAATATTTTGCTAGTCATTTAACTTTTTTGTAAGATATGGTTATGGACTATCACAGTGGGTGGAACATGATACTCAGTATTTGCATAGACTGTAGTTACAACAGAAATCCAAACTGTTTTCATTCTATGACCCTCACTTCCAAACACTGAAAGTCACCTGAACTTGAAAAGTCATTCAGACTGGAATCAGGTAAGGCTATAAAATCCTTGAGCACAGTCTAACAATTAAGGAATTACAGAAAAACCCATTGCTATGATGTTGGTGGGGTTTCTTTTGTTGGAGTGGATTGTCTTTTTTGGTTTTTTTGCAATATTTGCTCATTCTAATTTGGTAATTATATGAAGAAAGGTAACAAGAACCACAAAGAATGCAGAAACAAAAAAACTAAATCCTGCTAATATTAAACATAAGAAAAAGAAGTATTTGTTGGAGAAGTCCTAGAGTCACTGAGGAATAATCTCACAACTAAGTCCATTTTTATCTCCTGAAGTATGAGGAACTCGTGCAGGCAAACATAACTGTGTATCTTCAGAAGCTTGTTCCATTTTCATAAAAGCTTCTAAGAAGTGAAATCAAAATAGTGGTGGTGTTCTCGACAAATTCATAATAGTTGGCATTTCTCCAACCCAGTTATTTCTGATGAAGGACAGGAATTTAGCTTGCTAAAGCATAAGACATGTAAATCAATGCTGTAAATAACTTCTTATTTTAATGTGGGACAGGTTTCATTAATTTTCCCTCCCTGTAGCACAGAGCCAGATGAACTGTAGAGGACCAAGAGTTGTCATCTCTTCCAGACTTAAAGTAACTTCACAATGTTTTGTCTGTATGCACATTCACTTGCTGATGGAAATGTTCTTCAAATACATCAGAGATCTTTACACAGGTACCACCCAGTCAGCACGCACACACACAGTTTTATTTCTTAGTTTCCTTCCAACTACTGAAGCACAAATGCAGAAGACTATCAAAGAGGAGAGATGGCAGAATAAGAGATGAACACCACACCAAAAAAAGAAATCCATACATATGCACAGACGCACATGGAAGGGCAAGTAGCTTCTCTATATGTATTTTCACTGTATATCACATGCACAGTGCTCCTTCACCTTTAGGCCAGCCTCAGAAAATACATGAAAAGCAATTAGAGAAATACAGCCCATAGCAATGGCATGTTTGATAAGAGGGCCAACTCTGCCACATCTAGAACTGAAGGTTTCTGGGGCAGGCTATAAATAAAGCCTAGTGCTCTCATCACTACTACCAGCACTATGTGTTCAGTTCTGGAGCACACAGGCAGTCTGAAGTCCATTTGAACCACTGCCCAATGTCGAGATTATTGCCATATTCCAGAGAGCTGAAGCACAAACTACAGCAGATTTCTATGCCAATCCTTTGGAGGCAAGTGTCTGCAAAGTGAAAACAAGCCTAAACCTGTCACAAACACTATTCTGAGCAGACAAATCAACATCCCAGAAACCAGACATTTTTTTGAAGGAAATACAAAATAAATAAATCCCATTAAAGGGATTTTTATTGGCTACTACCGACCTTTGACCCAGTCCTAGATGAAAACCCAGGATAAGGCCAGAAGTCATATCAGACTCCTAAACAAGCACATGAAGCCTTCCTGACAACACAAACACCATCAGAAAGATTAAATTCATAGGCAGAAGGTGCATGAATATGGCCAGTTATTGCAATGGCTTTGATCAGATTTCAACTAAGTTCAGGAGTAATTTTGAAATCATTCTCTAACATGGTAGAAACACTTCAAATAACTCAAAAACATCAGCACATGTCACATCGGCCAGCAGTCAATAGCTAGGATAACACTTAGGTACAGTTTTACAGAGCTTACCATAAGCTACCAGACTTCAGCTGTAAGCAGTGTTCACAAAGAGCTGCAATAGAGGCCTTGGGGTGCCATCAGTGTCAAGCCAAAAAGCACAGTTCACTCATATAAGTTGTATGTATTCTGTGGACAGTTACAGGCAAGACTTTGCACATTCTTTTTAGAAGTACTTTTTTCTTAACAAGTAAACTCCCTCTTTCCTCAATTAGACAGATTCTATCACTCTGCTGGATAGCTTCTTAACAGCATGTGAAGATCCAAACATCATGACCACATCCTGGTTAGATCCAACATCGCAAAAAAGCAATCTTGGAGATCCTTGATGACAAACGAGTACAAAAATCAGAACTCTGCGGTCAAACTGGAGCCAGTAGAATTAATTCTGACACATCCTCAAAACACGACATCACTCAGAAAAATCATATTAGCTATGCATTGAGATGCTGTGTCTACTAAGAGTCTCAATGAACCTAAGATCATAGCCAGCAAATGCAATAAAGGCTACAACCCTGGCCAGATCATTAAGGAGCAAAGGGGAAAGCCAACTTTCTTCATATTTCTGCAAAGGGTAAAGTCCTTTTGATCCTGTTCTAAGTTCTGAGAGCATGAAACCTTCAAGTTTCATTGTGTTCCATGCAGGAAAACACAGCAGTAGAGATGGATGGATAAGGAGAAGGTGATGCATGCCACCTAATGAATTCCAGTTGGGATCATCCTTTGATTTTTCTCAGATTCAACAGAAATGTTAAGAGGCTCATTGGACAATCCTTGTGTGGATGTTTGTTCCAGACAGTGGTGGTGCTGTCAGTGTCAGCATCACTCATTTTTCATAGAAAATGACTTAGCTGTTAAAGGGTTTTCAGCATCTTGTATTCAAGGTCCAACAGAGACCACAGGAGCTACCCAGAAGGGAAACATGGAACCTGGCAGGTGGGTACCTCTGTACAGCCAACTGAGAACACACAACTTGTCAGTGGAAGTAATCTGTCACCTCACCAGTGGCAGAAAGGGTCCTGATGCCCAATTTCAAACTCCATATTCCACAGGTAGACTAAAAAAAATTGGAGCTATTTTAAAACAGTCAGTCTACTCAAAGACGCCTTCCATCTTTCCAAAAAGTAATCAAACAAAATCAAATGATGTATGGGTAAAGATCTGTGTACTAGGTACCAAAACAGAAATGAGAAAGAAAGTGCCCAAAATGTGGCTCTAAGGGACTGGTCAAGAGGTTCTCTCAAAACTACTAGTGAGGACAGAGACTAACAGGAACTTTCTAACCTCAGCAGGTGGCATAAAGAGTGCCAGGAACCTTGAAGAACACCCAGAGGCCTAAACGAATGTACAGATAGAGAGTAACTCAAAGTGCAGCTGTTAATGCCTAACTGCAAAGGGGCATTATTCCCACAAATGCACCCAAGCGCAAATTTGAAAGCAGTACCATTGCACAGGTCAAGCTAAGGGCAGGTCCACTGCTATGGATATTACATGAACCAGTACTATTCAGCTCAGCTTTTAGGCACCAGAAGGATTTCTGTAGTGAGAACAGAAAAGCAGGCATTTAAGACAAGCAAAATAGGAATGAACTTTTCCAAATGACATCTTACAGTCACTTTTCAATTAAGATAATTTTCTCCATTTGTGCCTTTATTCTAAAGGGACCAGAAATGATACTACTGCAGTGGTATTCCTCAGGATCTCAAGCGTTTCTGTATACAACTGCTCTTTATAATATGCTTGCTGCATATAGTAACAAACAAACCTTCTCTTTAGGTGGGGGGGGAAGAATCTTTCCCTGTGGCTTTTACATAATTTCACATAGTAAATCTCTATACATTTATAGATACATATAATTTGCATGTGTACATATGTAAGTAGAGAGCAAGCAAGAAGTCTTTAAAAAGAAATCTAGTGAGAAGAAAAATGAAGGAATACTTTTTATTCTACTCAGGTTTTCTTTGCAACATCACATCACTCCTTTTAAAACCTACCACCTTGCCACCCCACAGAATTTCCTGTTAAGCACAAAATTTAAAAGTAACTGAAAGCAAAGGGGGGAGGGAGGGGCTAAATTTTATTTGGGGAGGAAGGGGATTTTGTTTGAGGGTGGGGGGTTTTTAGCATTTTGGGTCTTCTTTCTTTGTTGGTTTTGGAGGGGTTTTTGTTGGTTAGTTTACTTTTTTTTTTAACAACCAAGCATTGTCACATTTTGTCAGATGCCTGTAACACAGCTCTTCTGATTTTTTAGATAATTTTCTTCTGAGGCAGGGGTAATACCCATTTTCTGTAAAAATCACACCAACTTGTTAGGAAATTTTCTTCCCTTCTTGCAATTATAATGGCAACAACTGTTAGAAAGATTTTTTTTTTTTTTTAAAATTCTGTAACAGAATGACTGAAATAATTTCCTTAGAGTACAATGTAGGCTGTATGGAGTGCTGCTAGCATGCCAACTGAGGTCTTGCTATTTTCTTGTACTCTAGCAAAGTCTTATCTCTAGTCTTAATTTATGCAGCCACAAGAGCACAGGACAGTATTTTTATTCAGTCCCTTCTAAAATTAACTTTGGGCTTATAACCACTTGTCATGCTTTGTATCCCTAATAACACTATCCACTGCATCACCATCTTTACTGAAACACATAAACAACTTACATCTGTGAGCATTAGCAATTACTCATCCAAGCTTGTCAGTTATATGGGCCCAAGTGTCACCAGAGCTCACCATTTTCCTCCCATTATTAAAAAGTAAGTTATTCAAATAAATATATCTATTACTAAGTAATCTGACTCATCACCAGAAGCTATTAGCATGGGCTGGATTAAAAAAAAAATTAAGACTGGCAAGCATAGCTATTTCCATTTTGTTTTGGTAGCCATCAGTTTTAGTTTCTGTTGTGAAACAATGAGTATCACACAGGTATATAAAGAAAAACATAAAAATTATGCTGATGATGGGGCTTTACTGTTATCTGAATAAATATATGGAGATAAAAAGAACAATACTACCAGAGGAAAAACCAAGGGTGGCGTTGAAAAAACCCAAGTGCAAACCCTAAGATTTTCTGAGTAAACATAAGTTGAAGGAGGTTGGATTTGTGTACTGGGCCACATCCAAACCCCCTCTTAGACACTGCAATGTCCCCAGCATAGGGACATGCATATCCTATACAATCCACAGGGAGAGGCAAGTGCTTTCACAGGGCCTGTCTCCTCACTCATTGTTGCCGAGCACCTCAGTAACATGTTCCAGTTTCCTTCAGATGAAGCATATTGGGGCACGCACAGACAGCTAGAGAATGTAGCAGTTCAAAAGGAAGTTACTGATTTACTGTAAGTATTCTGAGTTAACTCCATTTGGATATCAAGCATAATGAGTTACTACTCTCTCATCTTACACATCAATGTTGCAATTCAGTTGGCATTCAAGTAGTGTCTGAGATACATCCTCTTTCAATTATTTTTTCCCTGCATTGAGAACATAAAGATCACACCCTCCCAACTAACTTTCTAAAGAAACAAGCTATAAAAAATTATGATATGACATTCTGCTTCTATAGAGAACCAAGTCACAAAACTCTGAAATCTACTCTACCATCTGACTCAAAATAGTAATACAATTTTAGTATAAATTACAAACATAGCTGCTGGGAAGACAGAAGAACATTCAAAAAAACCCCAACAAATCAACACCGAAACCAAGGCCTTTTTGTCTTAAAATTTTTAGTTACATGTTTTAAATAGGATGATTTCAGAATTAACATTGAAAAACTGATGCTAAAACAAGACTTGGGAGTACAACATCAAAATGACTTCTGAAACTGAATGTTACACTTAAAAGTAGTAGCAAAGGCAAACCAATATTGCAGTCAGTTAACAGTACAGTATTTTAACAAAATAAAATCTATCTCCTCCCCTCACATTATAGACAAAATTTTTTTCTCCTCACCCACATTGTAAGCAATGTTTTTATATATTATA
>VZTH01009673.1:0-16974 GCA_013397815.1 Aleadryas rufinucha
CTGATCATCTTCATGGCCTTCTTTTGGACTCACTCCAACAGATAAATATCTTTCTCATCTCGGGAGCCCCAGAGCTGGATGCAGCACTCCAGCTGGGGTCTCACAAGAGTGGAGTAGAGGGGCAAAATCTCCTGCCTTGATCTGCTGGCCACACTTCCTTTGATGCAGCCCCAGACACAGTTGGCTTTCTGGGCTGCGAGTACACATTTTTGGGTTACGTCAAGATTCTTGTCCACCATTAAGCTCAAGTCCTTCTCCCCAGGGCTGCCCTTAATCCATTCTCCACCCAATCTGTATTTGTGTTTGGGATTGCCCTACCCAGGTGCAGGACCTTGGTCTTGACCTTGTTGAGCTTCATGAGATTCACACACACCTCCGTCTCAAACCTGTCCAGGTCCCTCTGGATGGCATTTTTTCCCTCCAGCACATCAATTGAACCACGGAGCTTGGAGCCATCATCGAACTTGTGAGAATGTACTCAATCCCACTGTCCATGTTGTCAGCAAAAATGATTGCTCTTTTCAATTTTATTCCCCTTGCACATCAATTTTCTCCCTACAGTCAGTATTGCTGTCTGCTAGATTAGTATTTTGGACCATTGCATTAGCGTTTACATGCGTTATATGTCCTACTTCAACCTTGAAAATTCAAAGAGAATCCTTGTCTTAAATTCCAAATGTTGAGTTTAGGAAAACACAGTACTGTAAATCATAGGGACATCAAGCTTAAGAATGGAAAGATGGGAGAAAGGTAAATTATTTACTTATCGAGCATTGTTTTGTACTGAAAACATAATGGATATATTAATAATACTTAGAGAGCAAGAGATAATAATTCACAGAACTGAACCTGAGATATACATACAAGCAGCTATTTCTTAATGCAGAAGTCTGGTTAATAAGATATATGTGCAAACAGTAATTAATAGGCTATATATCCTTAGGGGAGATTTTCTGCAAAACAAGTGAAAACTTAGTGCTGTCAATTAATTCTAGTTTAGACTGATGAGATATTTAAGTGTTAAAGGCTTATTCAATACCACATATGAAAGAGAATCTAAAAAGCATTTAACAGGCCTGATAATACATTATTTGGGCGTTTTATTACCATTTAAAGTTAATTACTTACAGCAATCACATTCAACAGATTTGTTACAAAATTACAATCTTTACTTTCATTTCAAGTCTATTTTTTTCCATGTTTCCAAAACATTCTTTTTGGTAGTAGGCATTCTGGATTTAGCTTGATTTTCAAATGTGACCAAAATAGCACAATCTAAGGAATAAGAAGAATATATACTAAAATTATATATTGTAATTATATATCTAGAAATAGCTTTAAGATGTCCTGAATGCACCCAGAAATGAGTTCATTGTCAAGTGACATATTTTTACATTAGCCTGCCTGAGCACCAATCTATTGCTTTCTCACTCTTCCCTTTTTACAAACTTTACACTAAAATGGATTTGCCAGTGAGATTAATAGCTATCTGAGTGCTATCCATACTGTTATTCACTGTAAATATCTCCAGCAGCCCTATTAAATTTAATGCATTAGTTCTTCTTCTATTTATTGCAACTTGATGAATGCATAACAATTTTAGTTTAGGACACCATTAGCAGGATAGTTTTTCCAAGCTCCTGTAGCTCAGCAGATGTACCATCATAAATTACCACCAAGCTATGTGCTCTTTTATGATGGTCATAAGACAAAATTATTAGAAAACCATTTTTTATTCTCCTACAGACTTGGCATTCAAAAGGGCTACAGGTTTAGTAAAAGCATCATGTCTGAGTATTATCATAAACATATGTTCCACGAGTAGCCAGGATTTAAGCAGAAGCAAGGATATAAAACTTAGCCCCACAGCATTCTTTGAGGTAAGGCAAGAAGACAAGGATCCAGAGGATATACATCAAATGCCAAGGAGCTGCTTGTGTCTGACAACTGGAATTATTAATATATATTCTGTTCATAGCAGGAGATATTTCCCTTCCATATTATTTGGAACAACATTTAATAAAAATGAAGCGTACCTTTGGGGTTTTGTTGGGGGCTCACATGAGCAAATGAAATTGTATTTGTGTCATTCATTTCACATCTATACAGATAAAGCCATGAAACAGAGATGGCTAAGTGCATTTCAGGGAAAATTTGACTTGAAAAATGTTTTCTGAATCCCTCCCACACTTGAAAGCAATGCTTGAATCCCTGGAGTGCAGTTTAAGCAGTCATAATATACACTTGGGTAATTCATGGAAATCCTACATATAGAGTGAGTGTTAGTATGACAAACAAATCAGCTTGCTGTGATATGATTTTAAACTATTAAATACTAACCCATCTGCAAGATTCAGATTATTAGTCCTAGAGGCATCAAAATAAGTCAAGAGGAATAGACTTCCCCAAGAAAGACCACCACTTCCTGAGTGAAATGTATGGTGAGCACTGGATGACTACTTATGGCTTTATAACTTGTGCTATATTCGAAAGTACAGACATAAATTAAAAAAAGAAAAAAAGTTGTATCAGCTTTACACATCAATCAAAAATAGCTACCTGAAGCTGAAGCTCTATTACAGCTAAGCAAGATTTCTGTAGTTACATACTGACCTGCTGAAGAAGTAAGACATCCTTAAAGACCAGAGAGGAAAAAGCAACATTTTCCATAATAATGTTGAATTCTGTCAGTAAAAGAAATGATCTTTAATCTTTTAGTGTTTTCATTATTTCATTGAGCTATTTGAAATGCATTGCAAGATAGAGCCAAGTCTAAAGTCTTCACGTTTTCACATTTTTCAGTGCTTCTTTTCTCTCTATATGGCCAGTCAGAAATATTCCTTGAAATTCCATGTTATAACTCAATGTATCCATACAATATTTGTGATCTGGAATGCTTGATTTAGGTATAGTTCTTGAACAATGCTATTTTAGGTGCGTGTTAAAACCTTGTGATGTCTGAAACAAGCTAAGTGACTTAAGGATTTTGGTAGCTATCATTTATATCAAAATAGCCTTAAAATGTTTGTGTCCCTTTCTTTCAAAACTGCTGGTACAGGACTGAAATATATAAACTTCTCTGAAAATCCTGGGATTCTTCAGCCTGAAGGGGACACTTGCTACACGTGACAGAGCAGACAGCCTGCCTACCATCAAACAGATGTTTCCTTCACATTACTCATTCTTGCAATAAACTGTGATTGATAGAACAAGCATGCAACTGTGAGGAGTCTAGGATTTACTTCACTATTATATTTTGTTACAGGATAAATAATATACTCTTACAGCCTGCTCCAAAAATTATCCTTCATAAGCACAGCAAAGTTTACCTTCCTTCCTCTTAGCCTGGACAAAGCTTTTCTGATCAGCATTTCCTCACCTCCATGGGATCATAAAATAACTGTTCAATACTATGTATATTTCTCTAAAAATCACAAGGAGAGGCACAAGGACATTTCATACCTGCTAATCTCAAACAAACATCAGAAATCCTACAGAAGTCATTACATCCAGTTCACAAAAGTTCTTTAACACTAGTTAACCAAGGCTTTCCTTTTGTTCAATTTATCGAGCTTTTTCTGTGTTTATATATATGTATATATGTACTCTCAAATACATGTGCATATTGTGTAAAATCCCAGTAATTATGCTATCTAATCAACATCTTCCTGGTAACTAAGAAAATGTCACAGAAACCTCTAATTCTGTTTATTTACTTAACTCTACTGGATTTGAAAACATAATGGGGTAATTTCTCAATTTAGTTCAGTATGTTTTATGCATAAGTAATAAACATTAAATCAAGTCATTTGTGTTTACACCCCAAAAAATAATATCCTGGGTGAACTAACAACAAAAAGTTTTATTGGTTTTGAGCATCTTCTTCTGCAAGGAATTTCTCTTTAAATATGTTGTAACCTTTCTTTTAAATAGGAATTTCTAGAGTTATGTGACATTTTGCTGTATCTCTGCTTTTCCATATTATGCATTACACAGACATTTTTCTGGGTATATCTGTACCACTGTATCCATCTGAGTAACCATCAGTCCAGAATTCACACCCCTTAACTGAGTCAATGCTAAAAAGTTCATTCCAGTTTTAAATTTAATTTTTCTTGGTTTTAGTGTTTGTGTATAGGTTAGCATGTAACCTCAGCTAGAAATACATATGCTCTGGATCTGGAAGGATCACTAGCACAGCTAGTGTGGCGTCACTGCTGGAGCCACAGGAAAGACCTTGAGCATTTGCAGAGTCTCAATCTTGAGATAGTAACTAATTCAGGTGAGTAGAATATTTCTACATCACAGAAAACGTGATTTCTGAAGCAGATAAAAAAAACCCCAAACAAACAATTAAACAATAAAACACAATGACAACACCAAAAAAATCCCACAGAAACCAATGAGAGTGAGAACTCTTTTCCTGCCAGTTCATCAACTTTTATTTTTAATTCAACAAATGTTGAAGGTAAGTTGTTTTATAATAAATTACACTTTTTTCAGCATGAATGATCAGTATGTGTAACAAAGGTTATAGTGTATTAACGTGTTCCTGGTAGGAAATTTAGGCATACATAGAGGCACTTTCTTTTCTACAAAGAATGATATTAGTATAGCAGAGCTATTAAGGATGATTTTATGGATCAGCACTTCACTTTAACTCAAAATATCTGGCTGAATTCCGAGGTGCTACTCATAATACTATCACAGACATAATTCTACATTTAACATTTCTTCTCTCATCACTCTTAGTTTTCTTTTTAAACAATAGACAGAGGTAGGCATCCTACTTATGTGCAATATTTCTTCTTCAGCCTCCTTTTGGAATGTGGATGTATTAACTGCAAAGATTCACCAGAATTCACTGTGTACTAAACCCAGTGTATTTTATATGTATATGTGTATATAAAATATATATTATATTCAATAACATTTTATTAATAATATTTTTATATATACACATATAATTATATATTATTATATTAGCACTATATGAACATGTAATATATAACAAATATTTGCAATATATTAGTATGCAATACATGCATACATATTATAACACCTATTCACTGGATACTAAACACATATTATTATCCTGCACCAACGAAGCACCAGGCTATGACTGTGTGTAAGCGAACACCAGATTGTAAATGAACTTAAGTCCTCAAGACAAGTTCATTTCCTGAAGAAGCCTCTGTTACTGAACAAATTCTCATTTCTCTAAAGGTATTTATGACTCCTGTCTGACTCGATGGTGACCTAGCAAACTGCACATGACTGCTTCCCTCCAGGGAAGGTGTTCTGCTGAAAGAGGCAGAATAAGTGAGGCAACAGAAGAACAAGGTGCTTACAATCAAATGCTGCATTGAGGCCCAAAGCAGCCTGACATAAGCCTTGACTAATGATTTAACTCAGTCCCACTCAGCACGCAGGTGTATCTGTTCTATCATCTAGAGGACATGCAAATCACTAACACATGTGAAGAACAAGCTGATGTTACAAGATAATGGCAATGTGCACCTGTGATTTAGAAGGCAAATCAAGGCCTTAGAACAGTAGGCTAGATAAATTATTATAAAACCCTTTGTCTCTAGAAATCAAGAGGCTTGCTGAATAAAACACAGTAGTTCAGTGCTTATATTTAATATCTTATCAAAGATTTAAGTCTAACTACAAACAAAAAATCTCTATGCTAAAATTTATAAGCAATCCCAGATATTAGTAATTTATGACTGATTTATGCACAAATGTCAAGATAATTTTTCTGGAGCAGGGAAATGCAGTAGCAGACAGCAGAGCCACAGTCTGATGTTGACAGACAGTGGCTGACTACATGCCTTCTCTTCCTTTGAGTTAGCATTTCAGATTTGGAAGTGTCTAACCTACTTACAGCAAAGTAAATTACTGATAGTACTTCATGTTTTCATCCTTTCACTCTGAGATTAATTACTTTTCAGCCACTTTACAGCATTTTTGGTTTGCCTTTCTCTGTATGAGAATGTATTCACACATAGAGGGGAATGAGGGATTGAGACTGGGAAATTGCTTTCATTTTCCTGCTATCACTAAATAACCTGTCTTCTCAATATCAGGCTAGAAGGTCAATACCTAGTTTAGAATCCTGTTTCTATAGTCCTTGAGATGAGTAACTCTTGACTTCAGGAAAGATGGCCTTGTGATTTAATGCGTTTTTAATGTGAGAAAAAGCTGAGGAATTTGGCCCATGCTTAAAAGCAGTCACTGAAAAATGCACAGTGCCTCTCCTCTCCTCTCCTCTCCTCTCCGTTCTGTTTGGGTATATCACGGGTCAAAAAAAATACACAAAAAAGGATTAAGGAATTAGTTTTATCCTTATGCTTCTGGATTATTCACTATGCTCAACTGCTCACACTTCCAAACCTCTGAGCACATAACTTTTATCTTCATATCCTACCTCTGTTTTGGACAGAGGTTTGTAACCAACCCTTGGACAACAAACCTGTAGGTGAAAGAGCTGTCGCCCATTTTTTTTCTTTGATCAAATGACCATTTGCTGACATTCGGCCTCCTAGTGATGTCTGATACACTTTTATTTAATGTTTTAGACATAGCCTTGAGTCTGCTTCTTTGGAATAGGTCCTACAGCCTATTTACTTTCAGATTTTAATTTGTCTGACTAGGTTGCATTAGAGAAAAGGCATAATTTGTCCTTTAGTCCTTTCACAGGTGTCAGACCGTGTTCCCACAATTTTGGTGCTATGGGGAGAGAAGTTTTAAGTTCATTCATGAGAAATGTACAGTTAGCTTTTTACACTAGGGAAAATAATTTATTCCTTCTTTAGCAAAAAATGGGCACCCAAACAAAACAATAAAATCATCACTACATATGTCTATTTTCTCCTCAATTTCTTCTTACATTCTTGAGAGTTTGGGGGGTGTAGGCCAG
Organism: Aleadryas rufinucha; assembly: GCA_013397815.1. Lineage (NCBI taxonomy): Eukaryota > Metazoa > Chordata > Aves > Passeriformes > Aleadryas > Aleadryas rufinucha. Next base: position 6,926 of record VZTH01009673.1, read on the forward strand.
GGCATTCCTTGGAATTTCAGGGTATTCTTTGAACACGCCTTTTGTTTCAAATCAAGGTTTATTCATCTCACTCCTGCATCAAGGTTGTTTTGTTCTTAAGTGACCCTTCTGTTGAGATGAAACTCTCTTTAGCAAACAGACCCCTTCCTTTGCTTTTTTTCTCCATCTGTATTTATTATAGCTAAAACTGAGAACCAGTAACTTGAAAACCACACTTTTTCTGAGAGATATTTCATTCCAGATCTCTCTCTCTCTTTTAACCTACTAAGTTTTTCCCAGTTCATGTGGCCTTCTTAGCTTAACTGGTTTTTTGGCCACAAGCCAGTCTGCCAGAATAATGGCTGATACTGTTTGTTTTGCAGCTTCAACCAGACAAGAAGATTGATTTCTGTTAGAGAATTTGTCAGTTTGTGATGGACTTAATACTCCTTGAGGCATTCAGTAACATGGCAATTTTGGGACTTAATGAGCATTCTTCAGTGATACACAGACAGATGCCCCAAATTGTTAAAGCAGTTATATAAAAATAAAAATTTTCCTGAATGTAGAAACAGGATGTAAAGCATTTAGTAGAGTATCACACATGCTTGTTATTTAAAAGAGTCTGTCCTACTATAGCACACATTTTAAGCTCATAAATTTCCCCTTTACAGAATCTTCCTTTATTACATCCTTGTGATTAATAAGCTACATATTCTCTCACAACAATACAAATACATGCTGAACAAATATTTAAAGGATTTCAAACTTGTTCTAACTGCCCTAAAAAAAGGCTAACTTATTATACCCAGTATGTAGAAAGTTACTGTTTATATTTTAATACAAAAAAGTAGAGCAAAAAAGAGGGTGAAAACTATAGCAAGAGACTTCTCAATGACACTTTAATGGATACAGGCATGCAGCAATCTGAACTGCAACAGAACGGAGTTGTTTGCTGGGCACTCCTTTGCCAGTGGCCCTTAGGAAAGAGAAATATCTTTTGATCTCTTTCTAGCTCTGACTTTGTGTGACCTTTCACAAGTCACATTATTTGGATGTGCAGCATCCATAAAAATTAGTAAATAATTAGTAAATTAGTAAATCCATAAAAATTAGTAAAACTAACTAAAAATTAGTTTTACTTGTTCTCTTGAGGTTTGTGAGACTTAATTAGTAAATTTTATAAATCTTTTCTAGACTCACAAATGCAGAGTGCTGTAAGGACAAAGTTTTATTGTCACCATTCCTTTGGGAAATGAGTTTCTTGAAGTTATGTGAACTAATTAGTCACATTTTGCAGGCTGTGCTGCAGCTACACACGCCATTAAAGTAATCTATTTTTTAGTATGAACAATACCTGTTCTCACAAGTTTGGCAAAAACAGATGCGAGTTCTGGGTTTCTGACTTGGCCTTTTCCAGTACCACCACAATTTGAAAACTTTCAGGATGTTAAGATTTTTTCTATATCCCTTTTTTTTTTAAAATGGTGATAGATTTTCACACCATTTCTAGAAAACGGCACATACTGAATGTTTAGAAAATTATTTCCCCTGTTCCTGGTAATTGTTCACAATTGCATAGAAACTATAATTATCCTTCTCAAAACACTTGGAATATTCACTAACTACTTTTGCTAAGAAATCTTGTAATTTTAATAAAATATTTGGCTGTAAGCTCTGTTGTACAGGCTGTGACTGATGGCTTTAAGCGTACTTCAAGGTGCCTCTCAAATGGCCATTTACAAATGGGCAGATTTTAATTTTTTTTTTAGCAGCCAATGTCACCTTTCTTCATTATTCAGAGGAAGAACAAATCAACTCTCTGAGACTCAGCCTTGTTTAGTGGAATTATAGTAGGCTGTCTGCTTCTGTGGCATCAATAAAGGCACTAAGGCAATTATAACAAGTTTATCTTATGGGTCAGATTTTTAAAGCAGATGCATGAAGGTACACATACACCTCGTTCATATTTCCATTCTTCTCATGTCTCTATCTCCTTTATTAAACTTTATGAATTTTCTTTCTTAATGTTTGTCTAAATCACATTACAATTTCCCTTTTTCATTCCACTTAGTCAGAGAAAATCATCAGGTTATGAATGCTTATTTTGTCTTTTAACTGTTTTAAAAAAAAAAAGTATATGCCTAACATACTCCCAAACTTGCTTGTCAATCTGGATTCTATTGTGTTTGTTTCTGAGTGGCTGGACAGGTAGTTTAAACCTTTCACTTCATCTAAGACCTGTGCTTTGGGGAACTCTGTTAATTGCTTGTACAGAATCCTTATCCATGTGAACGTTCTCACTGAGCTGCAGCCTCAGTCACAGTACCCATGTTCATCTCCCATTTTGTTATCATGCAGACTTTCAGCAGGTACAATTTCTCTGGTAACTTGAAAAAGGGCTTATATTGTTCATAGACTATGTCATGCATCCTTTTTCACTAGGCAGCACATCCTACAAGGAGTACAATTTATGATTCTGTTCCAACCATGTGACTTCACCAATTTCTGTTATGATAAATTTAAGTTGTATATGTAATCATTATCACAATCATAAGATGCTGCTGTTTACATTTCTTGCATTAATAAATATATATATAAGATATTCATCAACTTGATTTACTACGCACTTTGTTTTCCCTCTCTTTCTGATATGAATAATCCTCTCACCTTTGGTTCTGCTAGGTTATCTAAAAGGGTAGTAATAATCCTACGACCAAATTTTAAGTTCTCAGTTGGCAAGTCAGTATGGAATTGCATGTTTGGATTTATTCTTCATTAGTCAGCCATAACTTGGCAAGCTTGTGGAACTTCACCTCGTGGCGTAGGAAGCCACTCTGGAAAAACCATCCTCACAGCTATGCCTTAATCTCCAGGATATCCCTGTCTCTTCTGAAGCCTTGACCTTCAAATAGGAAAAGTGACAAAACTGTAACAAAAAACCATATCTTGAAATGTTCATTAAACATTTATTACTCTTAAGAGTTCATTGAAAAAAGATGGGCGAGTGCAAAATCATCTAAATGATACTAGTATGATAAAAACCAAAACAAGCCAAACTTCTGTTTGGCATGAATCAGTTCTTACGTACTGAAGAGAGTTTGCTTTTCTACTAACATTTATAGAGTGTTCTGCATGGAAGATCTTGATACTGCAAGAGGCAAGTAGTACAGTCTTCTCTGTGGTTTATTCAACATTTACTTGCAGTTATAAGCCAAATATTCAGGACACCTCCTCTCTAGTGAAGCTACATAAAAAGGGGACACTGATACTCATTATATACAGTCGCACTACCAGTACCACAAGAAATAGGATGTGGAAATTAATTTTGACTTGTAAAGAACATTCATTGCAGAGATTCATGTATTGCAACATGTTATCTCTAAGGTGTAAATATGCTTTATATTTATATAACAATAATTAGTGGCCATTTGTGCAGCAGGAGAAAACAGTACTCAAATCAGTCAGTGCAACCGAAGTAAAACATGTTTTGTGTTTCATTTGCACAGTCTTCCTAGATCATTCCCAACAAGAAATCCCACAGTGAGTCATGGCTATAAATTACATTAAAAAGTTTTTTTCTTCCAATAACATGGCTCTTTGAATACTAAACATTTCAAAATCTTTCACCATATTCTAGCAAATAGCTTACCAAATATAAACATCACCAATCTTGAAGATACAAGAAAAATAATGAACTACGCAATCTAATTTGTGTACAGAGTTTATATTTTTAAGAGTAGAATAGTGATTATTGAATCTAGCTGTTTTACTTATGTAAGCACAGGAAGAATGGTCTTAACTCACTGCACAGAACAAAGGGACTATTATAGAGAGAAAAACTGTGGACATATGCAAAATATGTGTATTCCTATAATTTTGCTTTTCATTTCTACTAAATATTCATTCATGCGTCTCATCCTGATAAGAGAAAACAAGAGGGAAATAATTTGAAATATGCTCATCCATCTCCTGCATAATCTTGTTTTCCTTGTTGTCTGCACACAAACAGTATTAAATTCCACCTGAACAAGGATCCACAGACAACTTAAGATATAGATATAGTGCTCACCTGTGTTAGGAAATGCCTCAGTCAAAAAGTGGTAGCATAGTCATTTGCACATTTTGTGCTGATTATATGCTACTGGCATCGTGAAGAGTGGCATTTTGATAAGGCTGAGCTAGACAGTTATTTGTGGGAGCCATGAGAGAGGCCCCTAAAGGGACAGACCCTGAGAGATTCCCCTGGGTTGGGGTGAGGCCTCCCATGGGATGCTTTGCTCTACCATGGAAATGTATCCCGGTTCTGTTTCCCTGGCTCGCCCATTGGTTCCCCGCCCCTTTTCCCCTTGGGTGCTGAGGCCCCGCCTATGTCCCGCCCCCCTGCCCAGAATGCTCTGCCCCACTCCTGTATAAAATCACAGGTTTTGTATTGTTCCAGGCTCTCATCATTGATTTTCAGCATGGAATAAAGTCTGCTGCTGGAAGTCTATGGGAGTCCTTCCCGTTTATACTGCCGGTGTGTCAGGAAAGCCTGCTGGTGCCAAAACACCAGCATGGCCCCCGACAGTTATTTATGTGGATAACTTTTTAAAAGGAAAGCAATGTATTACATCCTTTCTCCCCCTAATTGCTTTATAATTGTCATCAGCTCCTGACAACTCCAGTTTACCTTTCAGTATTGCAAGACAACAGTTAATTCTATACATGTTAAGGTTTTTTAGTTGTTTGTCCCCAAATCTGATTTTTTTCAGCACAACACTTGTATGAAACAGTATTCCAAAGCAATAAGGGAGGAAGTTCAAGAGGTGGGCAAATTTTACTGTATTCTTCTTCATCATGATATTTCTTTTAACTTGATAATGTTACATAGCAGCAGTAGGTGATGCTGGACAGTTTTAAGTAATGCTTTACAATTTAGGCATGGCTTTTGACAACATTGCCTGTCTAAAAACTAACAAATGCTATGGTTAAATAGAATTAGAGAATGGTTTGGGTTGAAAGGGACCTTAAAGAACATCTAGTTCCAACCCCTGGCTGTGCGCAGGGAACTTTCCACTAGGCCATATTGCCCCATGCAATCTGATTGTGAACATTTCCAGGGATAGGGCATCCACAACTTCTCTGGACAACCTATTTCAGAGTCTCACCAACTTCATATTAAACAATTTCTTCCTAATATCTAACCTAAATCTACCTTCTTTCAGCTTAAGGCCATTTCCCTTGTGCTATCACTAGATACCCTTATGAAAAGTCCCTCTCCAGCTCTTTTGTCACCTGCTTTAGATACTGGAAGGCTGCTAGAAAATGTGAACTGCAATGTTGCACAGTAACGTACCAATTTTGAAAAACTACTGTTGAGAAAGTCTTTCAAATTAAATTTTTTTTTTTTTTTTTTGCTTTAAGATGAGACAGTCATGGCCTTTGCTACACACATGATATATAGACAAGGCAGACCTGGTTTCAGTTCACTGATCTAATTTATTCAGAGAAAGATTATGAACACAAGTACCACATCTTCAGGGAAGCATCACATCTGTTAGATTATAGGATAAATATTGTCAATATCCCACGGTTTATCCTGGCAAAGGTCTTATATTTTGGCTAAATCTCATTACACTGTGGCATGAGAGGGACATATTCCAGAATTAATACTATTATGTAGATTACTTGGCAAGTTTTATGAAGCTTGATATCAAACATATTAATTTTTTCTCCCACAGATAATTTCAATGTTTTAACAGTGTTTAATCTAATATTTTATTATTGTCTAGCTTGTACATTAAGAATTTAACTTTTATTCTGATCTATACTTTTAATTGCATAACCTTGTAACTGTACACTACCTGAAATTTTTTGTTTCCTGTCCCAATAAGGTAGTTGCTTAGAAGGATCCTTAATTTCTTTGGAATTTGATACTTTCATTCTGTCAAGCTAAATAGAGTAATAAAATGTAGTTCTAATAATTTATTTAGATGAAATGGTACTAAAGGTTTTCCATAAATTTCTGTGCTGACTGCAAGGAAACTAGCTTTTAACTGAACTTTTTATGAACAGAATGGAGAGATACTTGTTTAAAACAAGGAATTATAAAAGCCAGCTGACAGAGCACAAAGCCTTTAAACATAAGTAAGAAATTCCAGACAGAGGAATGGGCCCTTAGTGTAAGAGATTCACTGGTGCACCTCGATACAGATATCAGGATATAGGTATCTGACTCTGGCACAGGATGGAGCCATAAACTGTCATCTGCTGAGCAGTGCTGAATCAGGTCTCTCTTGTGAAATGAGACAATAAGCAAGAAATAGATTCCAGCCTTTTATTCATTGAGAAAGATTTAAACTTCTTTTTTTTACTCTGGGAGCACAAGAACTTCTGTCTATCACCTCTGACAGAGCTGCCGTAAACAGTGCAGCAAAAGCATTCAAAATGAAGCTATCTCAATTTGTGCTGCTACAGATGTTCCAGCTGCCATGTGATATTCCCTTATTGCAGGAAGAATAGCAAAAGAATTTCTTGTTTAGTCAGTGGAGAGGAGTTCCACTGTCACAGAGGAGTCCCTGTGGAGAGGGAGGAGTACATGGAAAAATTCAGTTCTGGTCTTTCTTATAACAATTTCAACTATAATATCTTTTATTTTCCTGCTTTATGTCAGGCTGGCACTGTACTTGTCTGAGAGGCAAGTTTGAATTCTTCCAGCTCAGGCTGCACAGACAGGGAATGCCTCACTGGGGCATGCTCATGGGGCTGTGATGTCAGTGAATTATTGCACTGCTCTGGTTCACAATGGGGGTTGCTGAGTTCTTATCTAATGCCTCAAACTCAGGCACTAAGGGAACATCTAAGAGAAAGTGCCTTCACCTAGAGTCTAAGTCTGGGCAAATACTGACCTGGGATTATGAGGTTTATTTTTTTTTATACTGGGTGTCCACAAACTACTATCAAATAAACCCTGAAGTTCTCCACATTCCTTCCTTTTTTTGAAAATAAACCTCAAATTATAATCATAAGAAGATATGCACTGCACATGCTGGAATAAAAAAAGCAAAGCAACTGCTTTTAGATGCAAAACATCCAGCTCCTTGCAATGTATTACACAGCTCAAAAATCAATACTGAGAAATGGACTCAGCAAAACCAAATTAACTCAGCAAGTGACTTGGACTTGCTCTGCAAACTTTTCTTCTACTGTTTTTAACCCTTTAAGATATCAGATCACTGCTACAAAAAGGAGGAGGTGCACTCATGATTTGTTTGTTTAGATATTTCAACACAATTTGATAGCACAGCTTTCAAGGTGAATTTCAACACAAAGTTTTCCAAGTACATTCTGATGATGAAAGATGCTCTTTGTTCAAAGATAGATTAAAGAATACATAGTACTTTTAGGCCTTTTTTCAAGTGTTAGTAAATGAAAGTCATATTTGATCACTCAGGCATGGCTCTATATTCTTGGTATATAGATATGAAATTTAAATTCTTCGTTAATTTTATCTACTTTTTCTTCTCTCTCTCACTCTCTTTTTTTTTTTCCCCATGAAGTACTTTTGATGCTTTTGTTCTGCAATTTACTAAATGATGGCTGCATGCCAAACAGGTTTAGGAAAGTGATCAAACCAATATATCATAATGCAATTTTCTAAGACTGACTGATTCAAATAGACTGCTGACTAAAACTGCCAAAAAAAAATGAATGTTCAAGATTACTCAGAATGTTAATGTAAATTTTTCTTTCTATCCCTTTAGCATTAATTAAAATTAGAACAGACTCTTTCATCCTCTTTATCATTACATCTTAAACAGCTTCTGACTGACACCTCAGCTGACTTATTTTCCTTCAAAATCTTTACACGTATGCCAGCCTGCTTGGCCACAAACATAGATGCAATTTTTATTTGCATTATTTTCAAGTCTAAATAGTGTTGGGGGATAGAAGGAACTGAAAGTTCCCTCTACTTTCAAGGACACCCTTTCTTCAATCCTTATGCACTGGAGAACTTTATCCTTTGTAAAAAGTAAACAGCAGAATACATCACCAAAATGGTTATAGAAGTAATGACAATTGAGGATAAAAAATAACTGTACTACTTTTAACATTAAAAACTTAAGATAAATAGATAATACTATTAACTAGGTGTCATTAAGTGCCCTCTATTACATCAAGATATATTTAGAAGTATATAAACCTAACAAAAATATAATATATTTCCTTTCCAAAATCTTCTCCTCAGCAGAAACACATCACATGATTCATTAATATACTGGAGGGAAGGGATCTTGAGAGGTAGGCCCATACAAACCTCATGAAATTCAACAAGGCCAAGTGCATGGTCTGGCATATGGGATGGGAAAATCACAAACAAAAATGCAGGGTGGGTAGAGATTGGGTCAAGAGCAGCCCAGACAAGAAGGACTTGGGGATGTTGGTGGACAAGAAACTTGACATGACCCAGTAATATGCATTTGCAGCCGAGAAAGCCAGACATGTCCTGGGCTGCATCCAAAGCAGTGTAAGGCAGCAGAGCAAGGGAGGGGATTCTGTCCCTCTGCTCTGCCCTTGTGAGACCCCAGCTGGAGTGCTGCATCCAGCTGATNGTCACAGCTCTCAGGCTACAGCATAAGAAAGACATGGCACTGTTGGAGCACATCCAAGGGAGGGCCACAAATATAATCAGAGGGTGGGAGAACCTCTTCTATGAAGACAGACTGAGACAGATGGGATTATTCAGCCTGCAGAAGAAAAGGTTCTAGGGAGACCTTATAACACCTTCCAGTACCTAAAGGGGGCAACGAGAAATCTGGAGTAGGACTTTTTACAAGAGCATGTAGTGATAGAACAAAGGGTAATGGCTTTAAACTGAAAGAGGATGGATTTAGATTATATTTTAGGAAGAAATCCTTTACTATGAGGGCAGTGAAGCACTGGAACAAATTGCCCAGAGAAGCTGTGGATGCCCCATCCCTGGAAATGTTCACAGCCAGATTGGATGGGGCTTTGAGCAACGTGGTCTAGTGGAAGGTGTCCCTGCCTATGGCAGAGGTGTCAGAACTAGATGATTTTTAAGATCTCTTTCAACCCAAACCATTCTATGATTTTATGATTCTATGTACCTGTTATTACTTCTATGATGGAATTCAACCAATCCATTCTAGAAGGATTTCGTACACCATTTAATTCCCAATTAATGTCTAGAAATGCAGCTTAGAGTGAGGTTACCTACCAAGAATTTGCTTTTGATTCTGAGGACTTTTCTAGACCAAACCAGATTGCAGCTTCCAGGACTTTTCTAATTCATGCTGTTGATCTATAGCCTTTGTAGTGATATCAGAATTGAATTTTCATAGAGAAATACACTATGAAAATATGCCATCTAATTACATCTATTGTGTTGGTGGTTTATTTTCTTCTTTTTCTTTGACAGAGCAGGCCAAGAATTACAAGAATATGTCTTTAGTTTTTATGTCCCCTCTCTCCTGTTTGCTGTCTCATACCATCTCCCCAAATGCCAGGATAACTCTAATAATGAAACAATAAATTGTCTGTTCTTTTATACAGCTTTATAAAAAAAAAACCAACTTAATACTTTTGGAAACATAATAAAAGTTGTACTTAAGATAAGCCATTCAGTCCTTTTACACTGGCTACTGGAAAAAGAAAAGTCATTCACTGATTAGATGGGCTGGGAACAAAGCAGTGGTCACATGAATTAGTAGATACTGAGGTGTATGACTCCAGAAAAACTAGTTTATATTACAAGAATTACACGGCAAGATCTTCACAGATCTTCTTCTCATTTTGTGCAATGATGATTAATGGATTAGGTAAGATTTTGTGTTTGTGTTCTCCCATATCTGGATTCCCAACATAGACAAATGTCTCCCTGTTTCACTATCACCACAACATTTATTCATTTTCTAAAATTAGAAGCAAGTAGAAAGAAGAAAAAATATTTTTTAAATTTAAATTCTTCATATTTTTAAAGGATATTTCTCCCTTTTCATATTCTCTAGTAAAATAAAACTTCTTTCTCCAAAAGAAAAGGATACACACACATACACACACATACACAC
>VZTH01009673.1:17081-42151 GCA_013397815.1 Aleadryas rufinucha
ACACACACACACACACACACACACACACACACACACACACACACACACATAGATACACACATAGATACAGAAAGAGATTGTTTGGGGTTTTCCAGTTTTCCTGCGAGACTGGTTTTTATCTGTAGGTTTTATGCTTCTAAAGCCTCAGTACAAGTGAATGCAGTTAAGTGAAATCTTCAAGCCTGTAAGTAACAGCTGGGGAGGAACAACAAAACTGGCATTCACAGAAGTAATGCACATATTCCTTCAATTAGCATCAAGATACTGATCCTTATGAGGGATACTGTCTTTTGTAAAGCTTGCCTGCTTCCTCATCTGTTTTCACTGCTACAATGAATGCATTTGAAATGAAAAAATGATCAAAATCTAAGCAGCTGTCAGTTTGCAGATTCTCCAGCCTCTGCATATGTGCTGCCAGTCTGCCAAGGCCGTGTCTATATGCCAGTTATAACAAGGAGGACATGCATATTGTGTTATATTAGTTGCTACTAATTTTCCCAATTATTTTGGCTAGCACTATTGATTCTTCCATCAAAATGAACAAACTGGATGGGACAAAACACTGGAAGAATCTCTAATTACAAACACCCTCTAAACAACACCTCCATCAGGCATAATCATGCCCTTATCATGGCTGTTATGTATTCAAAATCCCAGCTGAGGGAAAAACGTGTCTTTTCCTTGCAATTAGTACCTTATTGTCTACTTGCTTACAACAGTTTTAAGCTCTACAAAGTCTGGGATCTTTTTTTTGTTTCTCACTGTTCAGAACCTTAGTTTGAAACTGCAGTTTCCATAGGTACAAATCCCTCCCAGAAATTTTCAAGAAGCTAATGGCGTGATTGTTGGGGCTGTCCTGTGCAGGGCCAGGAGCTGGAGTATGATGGTTCTTGTGAGTCCCTTCCAACTCTGAATATTCTGCCATTCTGTGAATGTCTGAAATCACAGGAAAAAACATGAAGAAAATACATATGTATGTTTTTCCTATGACCGTGGAATAGGACTGTTGAACAGGATACCTAACAGTTTTTTTCTCAATCTTTTCTTTTTGTAGTGTGCCAGTAAGGCACTTCTGTAAAGTCACCTTTCCCTTGAATATCCACTTCTAGCATTGCAATATACAGCTCAAGCATGGCAGCTGCAAATAATGCTTCCTGTTATTTTCTAGATAATATTTGCCTTTTTTTCTCTTTTTTTTTCTGGACATTCTGATCATCTGCCAATGTCTTCCAAACAGCATTTTAATAATAGCTTAGTGTTTGGAAATGAATGCAATAGAAACGAGGGTTATACAGCTCAAAGAATGGATCCCCAGATCTAGATGTATAACCAATACAGAAGGATGTACATCTGTTATAATTAAGTGAAAAAAAAAAAAAAACCCTGAGGAAAAATAATGGTGAAAAATTCAGTTGAAAATCATATATTCCTCAGATCTCTTTGTATTAGACAATAATTCTTGATTTTTGAAGTGAAAAACCACAATAATCATGATATGGATGAGAATTAAAATACTGATTATGTTTTAAAAAGGGAAATTGAGCATCTAGAGTGACTAGAATTAGTTGCGGGGTTATATTTTGCAGGCTTTTACATATATCAGCATGAAAACTGGTGAAATTAATGAAAATTGTTAAAGAGAGAAACACAGAGACTTTCTTTTTTATTGCATATATGAATCTATGTTACCAGCAGTTTTAATTAAATACAATTCCACTCTCTATATCTGTCTATATCACTTTCAGGGTTGAGTCTAAGGAGAGAATTGTTGTCACATTTCATACAAATACAGATAATATAATTAGTTTCCTGAAACAAATAAAATAGCCTGAGTGTATTTACTTTCTGCCTAAATCTCTCCAAAAGTTCTTCCAAGAAGTGATATCCAGTGCTTTACTGTTGCAATTGCTATCTGTCCATGCCGGTTCTTACTGGCATACCGCAGGATTTTGGTCAACCTTTTAATATGGGGGTGGCTATCAATTAAAGTCCGTGGAAACTGATGACTGGATGGCAAGAGAAACCTTACCAGGCAGGGTTTGACTCCATACCCTTCTCTTTTTACAACTTTTTTTTTGGTCAGAAAGCAGAATAATGAACAGTAAGGTTTAAGTAGCTTCTTAACTGAGCTTAAACTAGAATAAGTAGGTGGAATTACACACTTATAGTTTCATGATGTTTGTGGGGGATGCCATAATCCAAAGATAGGAGCATTAGAACTACTTAGATACTGAAATTCCAAGTACACATGAAGAACTGTTAAATTCCAGCAGTGAGTTAAGTTTCATCTGAGTACTTTTCATACATGCATGCCGAGTGTCTACACACAGAGTGCTCCATCACAAAATGCCCTATATAAATGTAAATTTATACTAATATCTAGACAGTATCAAAGTTATTCCATAGACTTCAGAGTGGCATGTGAAGTAGAGTAAGAAATTAATCACTGTGTATCACAGACAAAGCTGCTTGCATACAAGTAGTTTATTTTACATAATACGTGTCATCCAAGGAAGAGTTGGTTTGTATATATAAATACAGACACATAATTGCACATGCCTCAAACAGTAACATGAAAGCAGAGGTATATTGGAAATGACTGAAGAAGTAAGCTATCTACTAGCCCCATTCATTTATACATGAAATGCCTTATTGATTTAAAATGAGATGAAGAGGCACAATACTATGGAATAGCCTAGCCTTGTTTTGTAAGTCTCCATCTGATTTTCAAGCAGTTAATTCTGGTGGCTGTAAAGGGAAGCAAAACCAACAGAAACACTATCTTTTTTGATTTGTTAATGCAGAGAAAACTATTTAAACAAACCTTCTTGAACCAACTTTGCTTTCAAGTCTGCTCCTACCATCCAGATCCATCCCACCCAATTTCATTCACTTGATGGACTTGAGAAATGTGCTAACTGCATCAAATGAGGGGAAAGAAAACACTCCAGACAGCAGCATTACTTACTGAGGCCTAATCCAAGGCAACCAAACCTGATCCTTCATATCAAAATCTTCTTAAGACTCACAGGATTTGTATTACATATTTCAGGGAGAGGTGAGAAATGGGAGTTATGTCCCAGTAGATGACCGGTTGTGTGATGACACGACTCACCTCCTCATTTCATCAAGGAACTGCATTGGGCAGGTCAAGACAAGATCCATTGCACGGGTCCAAAACTTTCCCAGCTGTTTTTCTCCCACTTCTGTGGATTTAGCCTAGACAAAAGCCCTTCTCCTTTATGGCACAATGCAAGTCCCATGTGGTAGACCAAGCTGGGGACATAAAGTACTCTTTGGCCATGTGCAGGCAACATTCAGTGCTGTCCAGCTGCAACCTGTCTCTCTGTAGGACTGCTGAACAAGGTAACAAATTGCAATAGGTCACCCCCTCTTTTATCTATTGGCTTTAGGAAAAGGCACCTGCGGTATTAAAATGTCAAGATGTTTGTTGCTGTTAACAAGGTCAAAAATAGATCTTTTAAGAATGTGAAAAATGAGGGTGATAGAATTTAATAGGATCTCTGATGACCTGAAAAAAAAGCCCATTTACAGCTCTTTTGCTGTGTATTACAACAAGCAAAAATAAAGCTAATTTAATCTCCAAAACAGCAAATTGCTTTTTAGTAAATGGCCCATGAGGGGGCAATAAAAACATTAGAGAATCTTTGACATGGTAAATAATTAAAGACTGGTCAAAATCTTGATAGAAACTCCCCATTGCCTGCAAATTACAGGACCTCAAGGGTACTCCTGCAGAAAAGGAAATGTACAGTAACGCAGGAAATGACTCAAGTGCCAGGTCCAACACAACAGCATTAAATATTAAATATTAAGTAACAGCAAGCACCAAAAAAAGGGAACTTTACATCATCTAATTTGGCTCTGTATCATGGGGACTTATGCATCTTAATGGTTCAAGTGATAAATTCAAATAGAAAAACCAACAGTGTAATAATCTAAAAAAGATAGTACATTAATAGGTCATGCATATGGAAATAACATCTTAAATTGACCAAGTAAGTCATAAAAGACAAAATTACATATCATAATTAAGTATTCTGTAAGCCATTCTCTAACAGCTACTGAACATTTCCCCCTTATTTGATTAAATTTTAAAGACAGCAGACCCATACAGAAATATTTTTGTTCCACTGAGCTACAATAACTCCTGACCAAGAGTGATTTAGATTCCCAAAGTACTACGATGATTTTCACTAAAACCACTTCTGTTTTTCATAACGCAAGACCTGTGGTGCTCCAGCTTAGTCAAATAAAATCTCTCTCCCAACTGCAAAAGCAAAGTACCAAGTCCTTCATATAAAATGCCAATATTGTTCCCCTGAACTCTACTTATTTTTATTGGAGATAAATAAGATTTTAAGTGACTAAAAACCCAAAATCAATGAAAATCATGCCATTTTAAAAAAAAGGTAAAAGGCATTAGGGAAGAATAGTAACAGATTTTCAAAATGTCACTTACCCCACATTGTAGACGCAAAATAAGATTTTAAGTCACTCAAAAATCAAGTAAACAGAGTAGAATCAGATCTACTAGGTTCATCTATATCAAAATGAAACCTCAAAGTAATCTTATTACTGCACCTATTCCAGCCAATATTTTTTTCAATTTTTTCTTTTTTCATTAACCATTACACTCATGTTACAGCTCTTTACACCTGCAAGCAGCTTAATGTAAATTATAAATAAAGCTATTAATTAACAGACCTTACATTAATCTTATTTGATAGGAGGACGGGTAAAAACCAAGTTGAAATACAAGAAAGTTGTATTGGATACAAAGAAAAAAAAGCATAAGAGTGGTCAAATACTGCAACATGTTTTCCAGGGAGACTGGGGGATTTCTATTCTTGGAATTCTTCAGGACTCTAATGAACATAGTCCAGACTGGGTGTCTTGTTATAATTACTCCTGCTTTGAGCTGATGGTTGGACTGATTGATATCTAGAGGCCCTTTCTGATCTCAATTTTTCTATGATTCTACTATTTTTTCTGTCTGCATTTTCACTGTCAAGCTTTTTAAAAAATGTAAAAGAAACCAACCAACCAGAAAAGAACATATGTTGTAATAAGAAAAAAAAAAAAACAACAAACTTAATGGCAAAATAACTAAACATCTTTGGCACACTTGGTACTGTTATGAGCTCTAATGGTGTCAACACTCAATCAAATCACAAGAAAATGCATAGGACATAAGGTTCATACTTTGAAAACAGCCCTTCTTTCTGCTGTCAGTTCTCTAAGAAGTCACAGCTCTATGGCATGTGTTTAGCAGTGACCCATGGTAATCACCTAGTGAGAGGAACTTATTTCTGCAAAACTGTACTTTGGAGGCAATGAAATACAGAAGAAAAAACCTGCTTAGAACAGATCTGAATTTTGACCACAAACCCCTCTCTTTCTGTTTTTCTAAGAAATTGTGCAAGGTCAAGGAGATAATAAAGACTTTTTTTCAGTCATTGCCATTTAAAATTGAGAGGCATTTGGTAACATAAGCTTCCGTGCATTCACTGATTGTATTCAGTAGATTTATACAGATTTAAACAAATGTGTCTGCTCAACCTGGGAAAATTCCTTTGGCAATAGATCTAGAAAATGCCAGGGTCTGCAAGAAGAAACTTCAGATGTTCTTCTGCTACTGTGTCAAAACATGGGAAAATTTTGAATACCTATTATGAATCAGTACAGCACTGATATAACAGTTATATTGATTTATGGTTTTTAGTGTACTCTAAGAGAAAAGGACACATATCAGAAGTGGAACTCAAAACAAACATATTATTTATTTATCTAGGTTCCTGAGAAAATATTATTTGCACTATGAAGCACATTCATTTTAGCAGTACCTTATAGATTACTGAGGGCAGTACAGACTATAGTCTTCTTTTTGTACAGGCACTGACAAAGAAAGCTTTTAAACCTCCTGTTATGGCTATTTTAAAGGACAGCCAGGAATTATTAAGTAGAAAGGGGTTGAATTGAAAATTCAAGCTGTCCTTTTGACTAGAGTAATGGATTAATTAGAGGCCATACCATCTGTATTTCTTTGTCAGCCAGAAATTACTGTGTCATGGATTATGACACTGTATAACACCTACCAGAATAGTCACATTGTAATGTCACCATACTCATACTTTCATCTCTTTTTCATGGGTGATCATGTCATTACAAAGGATGTGAAACACAACATCACCATAAATAATCCACACAAATCTATGTAACTCATGATAATATCGTGACACTATTTGTTCTGCAAGAACTGTCTTGCTGAGGGTACAATCGGTCCACTAAAATTGAGACAGCTCAATTGAGACATTTTTATTTTAATGTACTATTTAAAATTCTTGCCTGTCTGTAAAACATGGAGGAAAGATATAAATTTCATTTGAAACTTACCAAAATTAAAAAACACGCAAAAAATATATACCACAATACCCTTAAAAAACCTAAGCCAGATCATATGACACCAATACACACGTGGATACACATTCAAATTATAGCCAAAAATAATTAATGAATGATACCACATTTTTTTCTTGTAAAAAAGATTGCAGAAAAAAGGCTGAATTTTAAACATTTGTGTTCAATGATTAATGTTTTTCATCTATGGATGCAGAATTTATTTCCCTTCTTTTTCCTTTTGCTAAAAAAATGGTTCAAACCATCATCACATATTTGCCATCTTTACAGGAAAAACCAGGAACAATGTAGATCCATGTGTAAATTGAATTATTTTCTTCTTTCTGAACTCTGCTGAACAAGTAGAAAATAAATGTAAATGAGGAAGGAAAGCAGCCAGAGTTCCTCAGGGTTCCACTGGGAATGTAAAGAACATGTCGCTGGTGATATTACTGCTGTTGTATTTAGTGCCAACAAATCTCCAAAGATTTTTTTTTTCAAAACAACAAACTGTTGCAAACCTCAGTTAATGCACTCTGCATAATAGTACTTCTAAATTCATGCATGGTTCCTTTTTGCTTTCTCAAGCTGAGCACCTAGAGACCCCAAAGCAAACCAGGGAAAAATAACCACTGCATACATTAGAAAATTCATAACTACAAAGCCCTAGTCTGTAGAATTACTAAGCTTTTTACTATTCTACTTGACTGTCAGTACAAGGTATTTTACAAGTATTAAAGCCAACAAGTCAAATGGGTAGACTGATATAATGTTAATACAGCAGTTTTAAGAGCATGTTTTGTGTAATAATGAGATGGTAAGAAAATGTGTGAAAAAGAAGACAGGAGAGAAGTGAGAGGAAGAGAAGAAAATGGTAAAATGTTGCTATACTTAATCTACCACACATGTAAATATCGACTCACAAAATGAAAATGGTTTTTGCATTTTGCTTAGTGAAGTAAAGCCTCTCTAGCTAGCAAACTTTAATGCCCAAGATCTGCTGACTTCTCTGGAAGCAGAAGACCTGACACATAAGGAAGAACAAACCATAGGACAACAGGTCTATTGCATGCATCCTACTGTTAAAGAAAATTTTGACAAACAATTCCTGCTTCTTGGCAGACTCCCTAGTACCTACATTGATTTTTTTGATGCCTTGACTGTCTTAACTGTCTCCAGTACTGATTAACTAATTCATAGGACAGGTAAGGTTGTAGGAGACTTCCAGAGGTCATCTAGCTAAACCCCCATACTACAGAAAGGACACAAGGAGCTGGTTGCACAGGACCATGTCCAGGACGTTGTTGAATAGATCAAAGGAGAGGGACTCTACAATGTCTCTGGGCAACCTATGCTCAGTCACACTCAAAAATAAAAAAGTGTTTCCGGTGTTTCAGTTTATACTCATTGTCTCTTCTGTCAGTAGGCACCAGCAAATAAAAGAGCCTGGCTCCATCCTCTTTACTCCCTCCTTTCAGATTCTTGTGACATTGATCACATTGTCCTGAGCCTTCTTTTCTCCAGGCTGAACAGGACCAGGTCTCTTAGTCTTTCTGCACTGGAGACACACTTCACTTCATGGCCCTTCATTGGACTGCCTTCAATGTGTCCATGGCTCTCTTGTGCTGTGGAGTCCAGAAATGGACACAGTACTCCAAGTGTGACCTCACCAGGGTTGGCAGAGAAGCTGTGGATGCCCGATCCTTGGAAGTGTTCAGGACCAGGCTGAGTGGGGCCCTGAACAACCTGGTCTAGGGGGAGGTGTCCCTGCCTATCGCTGTTGAGCGCTAGCCGAGTGCAAGAACCAGACTGGATCAGGTGAGGCGGAATTCTGATTTTATTATTTAATTCTAAAACTTATATAGACTTTTAAAAGTTTCTCTGGATTGGGTCAATTCAAAACCTCCCCCTAGGCCCATAGGCCAGGTAGAACTGTCCATCTTTCCAGAGACAGTTTCAATAACATCCAAACCTTATCTTTATTTATAGAACACAGGGAGAAGAAGAGAAAAATTCCCATGGGAAAGAATCTGTGCTACCACACCTGCCCATGGCAGGGGAGTTGGAATGAGATGATCTTTAAGGTCCATTTCAACTCAAACTGGTCTATGATTGTATGATTCTCTGATTTTATCATAATATACAGGTCAAGGAAGAGTATGCTTTTGCTTTTAAGCTCTTCAATTAATTCTTAAAATCTGCTTGAAGGACTCCAATCCTATAAATATAACCATTTAACAGCTTTTGCTTATTCTGTCCTTGTCACACTGTTGTGCTGCTCACTTTGAGAATTCACACTTGTAGAGATGATGTGAAGAGGAATGCAAAAATTAGCTGAATGGCAAGAAGAAATAAGCCTAGGAAACAAGGTGAAACACCAGTTGGAAACTACACATCTACCAACATCCTATACTCTGCTTTCCCTAAATACTCCCAGTAACAGTAAAATAAAAGTGGAAGTGGCAATGTGTGTTGTAACATGCCAGTAAGATAATTTGATTTGCTGCCTTATCAAAGAATCGTGACTTCCCTCCTTGATCTATCCAAACAGTCTTGTGAAACTGGCTGCAGAAGTCTTATCTCATAAAACACTGTAAATGACATCAATATTCTTGAATAAAGGAAGGTGGATACAATATCTGAAAAAAAGTACTGTGAGGAAATATTGAGAAATATTGTTTAGCAAATATCTATCCAACTTTTTAATAGTAATTTTAGTTTTATTAACCATTACCTAAATTCTGTCTGACAGAAATATGCTGAACTAATTCTATTCTGATTCCTTTTTTTTATTAATTTCAAATTAAACATGAGAAATAGTTCAATTTTTTCATCTAGAAAAGAAGTGACAGCCAAAGAGAATACTATTTATCTAACCTTGACAGTGAAATAAAATAGAAGTATCAGTGCACTAAATATGCATTGTAATGAACTTCCAGATATTAAAATTTGTACTAATTTAAGTATTATGATACTCTCATACTGAACTAGGTAGGAAAACTTCGAAAACTGCTCTCAGGGTTTTAATACTTTCATTACATGAGGAAGTTCATATTTCATAACTAAATTGGCTGATTTTGTGTAATTGTTTCTACATGTCTGATTTTATGTAGAAAAAGACTGTGGGACTCATGAAAAAGAGGGATATGTAAAAGAGTATACAGCGTGAGAACTACTCTGCATTGTAAGAATATTACTGAGAATGATTAATAAGTCTTTCAGGCTGTATCCTAAAATAATCTCTCAGGAGTGTTATTCTTGTCTTTGTTGATGATACCTGGAGGGTAGACTCCTAATTTAATGTGCCTAAATTAAATACCTAGTATAGGAAGTAAAATTATGTCCACTTACTTCCAAACCTCTTAAATAGAAGGATGATATGAAAAGCAAATATATTTAACATAGGTTTACAAAGCAACATATATTTGAGCAGATCTTCATCTTAATTCAAAAGCAAGCACAAACCAATCCTATGAATGTGAAAATAATTTCTGCAGAGGGCTTCTGTTTGGAAGATTGATTGATTTGTTTGGTTGTCTACCGTTAAACGTAGCAGAGGTACAGTTTTGCAATGTATCTGTTAAACTACTTTTAGAAATGAAATTTCTATGTCTATATATATATATATCATCTGTATATCCACAGATAAGAGAATTAGAATTCTGTAGTTGGCTGATTAACTGAGAATATACTATTCTAAGTCTTTCCTTACTGTTCTGAAAAATCTACGTTTGCACATGATCTATTTAGGTTTTTACACTTCTATCTATTATGAATTCAGGCAAATACCAAAGGACTTACTCTCCAGTCATACTGTATGGATTTAATTTCATTAAGGAATGCTAGTTTACTGTTAAGACAGCAGGGTGTTGTAAATTTTATTTTAAACATTTGGAATGTGTGATACAATAAAAATAACAGGAAAAAAATCTCTCATTCCTGGAGTTGTAAGGTTTACTTGGTGAATCTCCTTTACCAGCTGGGACAGCAGAGGGGGTGGCAGGGTGGGGCAGCAGGAGATTAAATTAGTCAGAGTTTTAAAAAACTCAAGAAAAGGCAGTAGAAATTAGATTTGAGCAGTGATTTGGCACAAATCTATTTAATAGAAGTCCACACTAATGCATTTGTATAAGATAGATGGATTTGGTTTAAACTTGCCAAAAAAGAATACTAAATTACACACCAGATGAGACTAAACTCACTTTATCACCGATAGAAAGAGAGCGAGTCATTTTTATGAAGTTAATCAGCTCATCCAAGGTATAATGAAGGCTCTATTGAAGGACCCACATCTATTTAACAATTCTTTTTCTTTTTTTCCCCCTTTTTATTTCCTTCTCTTTCTTCATTTAAAGGGCAAGAGGGTTACCTGGAATTCCTATTCCTGCAAATTGAAGATCAAAGCCATGCTGCTATACATGCTGCTACAAGAACGCTCTTGTCTCTACATCATCTCAGAGGAAAATATCCCTGGCTGGCTCTACTCATTAGTTACATGAATGTTCTTTGGGCCTGGTTGAGGACATACAGAGACCAGGACAGCTATTGCCTTATCTCAGTTTATTTGACTAACACATCAGTTGCAGGAGCTACAAATCAAAATTCTCTAACTTGTTTTAGAAGTCCAAATAAAACCATTTCTGACATTTATTAATCTGTGACATTTGAATGTTTCCTAAGAAGCACATGGAGATATCTTGAAACAGGTTATACCAATATCTCTAAGGAGTCTAAGCAGCACAATGTCTAATTTTCTGAGTCTTACTACGTAATACTTCAACACAGTCTCTGAAATTAATTTTTTCAGTTTGAAGCAAGAATTAAAGCAATATTGACTTGTTGTTAGAAGAATGGGGTGCAGCATGTGAGGGACATACAGAAACAGCTCTACTTGTAAATCCTAAAAGTTGCATGGTGATGACATTTTTTTAAGCAACCTGTGACCGGGGGGCCCTTCATTTTCTTTATGAATGAAAATATAAAGCAAATGTGTAGGTCAAGCACAAAAATGGTTAAATGGCATATGCACATAAATCAATAAATCCCATTAAAGAAATCCCTATTTGCATTTTGGCCTGTTTGACACCATTAAGGTGAAGCTGGTAATCTATTAACTCCATCAATATTTAATATGCTGAAATTATAAATAAGAAGGAATAATTGTGAACTAATTAATAGCAATCTTTTCCTACTGGCATAATAATATGTTGCAATGCAAAATATCACTTATAATTTTGCTATATTATTACATCAAGAACATAGGGGCTTGTTTACTTAGGTAGTGTTTGGCCTTGAGGATTAATCATCTCTAAGTGTGTGATTCTTGGAATTCATAATAAAAGCTTAAAAGCAAATTTAACTATTTATCCATTTGCAATTTAAATTTAGGACAGAGGAAAACTACTGGTATCACTGACAGCTGTGATCATGTCTCACTGAACACAAGAACAAAACAACTCTCACACTAACAAAAATATCTCTGCAAGGAATAAAACTTATTCTCTGAGTTCAACTGCAAGAACTTCTAAAATTATGTCCAAGAAGCTCCCAGAACACAGACTCTTGAAGACTTGGCAATCCTTTTACAATGTTGCAGTATCTTGGGCAGACAACAGAATGTGCTGCAGATATGTCTTTGCAACCAGAGCAAAGGCAAGTAACAAGGCTCCCAACCAGAAGTGAACTCATCAATTGCTTATTTTTTTGTACTGGTTATTGCTAGACAAATTTACTTTGAAATTAATAATGTGAATATTGTAATCAGAGCCTTGGAAAGCAGTTTCGATGAATTTCTCTGCAGATATATTAATATTCTTCGTGGACTTAGGAACAGGACATAGATCTATTTTTAATCCTTTACTTTTATTTCATGCCAAAAAATCTTCATCAAAGTATGCTGGGAATAGAGCTCAGTTTTTTATTTTACAATTTCTCATTTCTTAAATATCAAGAAAATACCAAAACCACTGTGATTAATTCTGTCTTTAGTAAGACGCTTCTTTCTTGAGTCAGTCTGAAAAATCACTGAAGTCTTTATATTCTTTATACAGATGAATAGTATCTCTATTTGATACCTCCAAACATTTTAGGAATTTGGAGCTTCTCAGAATATTAGTCAGCACTGTTTACACAGTGGAATGAAATAATATAGGAATTCCCCATACCAGCTTTTGTAGAAGGAAAACTGATGGAAATGTGTGAGTAAAAGAGGGAAATAAGAAATTTGTTTAAACATTCACGAGAACAGATATAATAAAAATGTTCCAGGAAGACTCAGGTTATAAATGCAAAGCCTTTCTAGAAGGGCATGTGCTTTTGCTCTATTTGGAAGATTAATTAGTATTTTAAAATGAACTTTTTCACTGACATGAGTAATGTAAAAATGAGGTTAATTAAGAAAAGTTCATTACAGAACTCTATAATTTTTGACAAAATATACCTTATCAAAGTGGAAACTCAATAATGTACTTTTTTAAGTATTGCTAAAAACTATAAATATTTTAAATCATAATTTTCTTAAGTCTTACATCAAAAAATAATTCAGTTAATATTTCTTAAAATATTTTTCTTGTCATAAAAATTCTTATCACAGGCATTTTAAAACCTTACCAACAAATATAAGGGCAACTGACCAAAAGAAACATTATAGTAAATAAGATCTCGTGAGTTCCTTGGAAATGGTGTTGAATTGAATGATTTTTTTTTTAATATTTTCATATATCACACACAATTAAAAGGCTCTTTTTTTTTGCTTTAGATCTCCTACTTAATTTTTCTTATAATAGTCTGGCATATCTACTGTGCTGTCAGACTGCGCTACAGTGCTTGTCCTCCTGTGCAAGTTGGGACACATGGAAACTTATAGCCTTAACTACCACAAAATACAGTATAAATTATAGGCATTGTTTAAGACCATACTGAACAGAACAGAGAAGACAGAGAGAGTTTTAGAGGAACTTTCTTTTCTTTCCTTTCAGTTTTTAACAAACTTACCTAAACCTAATCTAACGGAAAATTCTAAATTGCATAGGAGCACACATAGGATATCTTGATAAACCCAGTATTTGACATTTCTTTTGACAGCCTTAAAGGTGCAGTTTGAAAGTTCTTAAATTTTAATTACAATGCAAGCATCAAACTAATCCACAGTAGAAGTCTAGAAATACAATCTGGTCAGCTTTTAGATTTTTGTTTGCCTTGCATTGTCTCCTATTCAATAAGATAATCCAATTGTAGACAATCTCTATCAGGAGTTACACCAACTAAATCATGCTAAACTCACTGTCCAGCACTAGGCCCCATTTCACCTAATGAGTCAAATCGATGGTGAAATTAATGTAAGGAAAGATCTGCAACGATTTCTTATTCATTTCACTATGTCCGTTCCTGTTTGAGTTGCCCAATTTGTACATTATTTATGATCTTTTTCCATAGCTATGAATATTAAACTCATTAAAGTGATACATCGAACACTGTTACAAAGTTTTAAGAACTGCCCAGCAAATGGAAAATACAAATTCTATACTTTTAAAAATTCTGTCTAAAATGGTCATCAGACAATATGAATTAAGCAAAGAAAAAATATATTATAAATGGAAAAATATGCTACTTTGAGTTATAATTATTTTATAAAATTTGATTATTCTGATGTATTACAGAAAGTAAACGATAGGTACAAGTGTGAACTCTACAGAATTGCAATGTTTCATGTAGCTCCTGGTGGATAAGGTCACCAAATCAGAGTGGGTTTATTTTCCTGCAGATGCAATCATTTCACTTCTCACCTTCTGCCCATCTGTGACATATGTAGATTTAGAACAGGTCATCACAAACCTCACTTTATAATATCTTAGCAAAAAATTAGCTATGAGACAAAAAGCATTAATTTCTGTGTTCTACCATTTCAGTGTATTTTCATTCTACATTTTATTGTCGTATGTTTTACATTTTAAAATAATTTTTTAGAGGTTTTTCACTTTTAACTTTTTGAACAGGGTAGGGCTTCAATGACAAGTAAAAAAGAGTTGGAGAATCATCTAGACCAAGCAACTCATTAAAGAGTAGTTTCCACAGGGCTTAGAGAAAAGCAGCATCTCCAGAGAGGGATTCAGAACTGCTACTGTAACAATGTTACATTGTGCTAATGTCAGGAAATATTTATGAACATGCTCATCTTTTTCTTCTAAAATGGCTGACTCTGTGATCAATTGTTCTTTTTTAATCACTTTAAAATCAATAGTAAATTTCAATGATGCCACATCCTCTTGTAGATGATGAGATTATATTCTTTTTTTACCTAACTCAGTTAAATCACAGACTCAGTCAGAATGCCTCTCTTCACATTTCCTCCTGGACAAAATGAGTGCACTATCATTCACAGTGTTATAGGGAGTTTAAATACTATCACTTGCAATTCTGTGCTGAGCAGATATGATACTCTTAATGGCTGTGTGGTGAGCCATAGCAAACCACCTACAGCTTTGCACTGAGCTAAATTGACACTACCTATAGTGCCATGAATACAACTGTCCCTTTTCACAGTTGCACACCATATTAAGGGCAAACACAGGCCATGGTGCACTCACCACAGGGTCACACCCCAGTGGACATCAATGGTACAGGAACAGTTAAACCACTGAGCTCACTGTATTAGCTGCAGGGATGCTAAGATAAAAACATAAAAAACTACACAACCTCCTCACTCTCCCAACATACAAACACAGAAAAATCCCTATCAAAACCAGCTCTGATGGAGTATTTAACAAAATACTAGAAGAAGCCTTTCTACTTTAATACCTAACATTAAGGTTGATAAATCCAAAGAAGTAAACTAAAACCACTGCTGAAGTGGTCTCAGTACATAGCACACCAAGCCATGTTGAAAAAGAAAGGATATTTTCTTCACTATTATCAACATTTTCACACTACTGCACTTAGTAGGGAAAAACCTCCCTATAAAAGCAGTCCACTGAGCAAAGCAGTTACCAGTCTCGGTGCTGTACGGAGCTCGATGAACTGCCTCCCACTGTCTTATCATGGAGCAGTGTATGCATATATCCTACTTTCTGACAAGAGAGAGATTTATTTTTCACACTTTTTTTCATTCAGTTTGGGAAAGAGATTTAGTTGCAGTACAGTTAAGAAGTTGCTGTCACTGAACTGCTAGCACCAATTTAACAAAGGCAGTATAGGGTTGACAAGTGCATCTTTTAGTCTGGAACAGCGAGAAGTTCACTCATAGCTACCTACGTTCATCAGCTCACATAGCTGTGAAGTGTATTTATTCATTATTTGATATATGACCTCTCCACATCAGCCAGCTTGTCTCCCATATGGAGAAACTGACAGATTTCACTCTTACACAATTTAGTAATTTTTCCAAATAACAATCGTGTTCTCAACAAAGGACTTGATGATTACTTTTTCGGGGTGACTCCAAAAAGTAGCCGTGTTTTCAAGTGGTAAGAAAACTTTTTACATAATCAAGTGATAAACAAATGAAAAAATAGAAACTAAACCACATAAGTTTTTTTGCATATGAAGACTTTCCGGTATGATACAGAAAACAAGTATTAACTTCCTATTGGCTAAGATTGCTCTGAGTTTAATCTACTGCCTCTACTCCGAGGGGAAAGTCCGACAGAAAAAGATAGGTAACATCCAGGGAGCAGAGAATATTTGCAAGTAGGCAGGTTATCTTATGTGTTACCTTCTAACACAGATGATTATCGTATACAGAGTAGCTATGGACTTTAGCTGTGGGAAGAAAATCATATCATTGCTGAAAGTTTATAACCTTAATAAGTACATGACTTTTCATTCAAACACAGCAATAAGTTTATTTCCCTGGCTCATTTCTGGAGGTGTTTTATACACATTCTGATTTTTTCCCCAAAAGTTAAACAATTACTTCCATCTTTTATTCTCTAAATATATTCAATCCATGGTAGCAATTAGTTTTTGTGATGTTATTTGCTATAAAAATCTTTCACATTTGAAAGAGCAAGGAGGTTTCATTTGCCCCGAAAGTGTGGTCTGTGGTTTGTCAGTTCAATCTCATGTTGTCATCAAATATATTTGACCATGCTAGGTAAAAAAGAAAAAGACCACCATACACATTTCGCAATACACCATTTGAAGAGTCCTGACTGGAACTTTTAACCAAAGAAAAGTAAACTCTGGAAGTCTCAAGGACACAGAGAACTTTTGCGATAATATGTTTGCTGCCTAACATTGGAATCTAGCAGTGAGAAATAAATGCATAAAACCCCCTTGCAGGTGTTTTTTGTTGTTGCTGGTTTTTTCTCCCCCTAACATCTTGACATACAGTGTGGTATTTTTCTCAGTTATTTACTGCAAAAATTATCACAAATTTTAGATTTTTCTAACTACTATGTTATATTTCTATAGGTGGGAGGCAACCTGTAAATTAGATTGTCAGAAGGTTTGAGCTTGGTACTCCTCGGGGTTAAAAGCACTAGGTGCTATTTCTTAGAACAGGGCTGGACATGAACCAACAATTTGGTTGTTACTCAATCTTGCTCATATGGTTGTAGGACAGTAAAGCCAGAAAAATTCCTGAACATGTCTAGCCTGATAATTTGATAGCACATTGAGAAACTTCTGACCAGCTCTATGAAAGTGAGCAATAGAGAGCTTGCTATGCTCTCAGTGAACATCCAGGGGGAATGTGGACGGTGTGTGTGGGGAAAACAGAGATTAATATAACTCAAAATTATTTCGAAGGCAATCCAGTCTTACTGTCTTTCAGCACAGGTACATGCACACACACACGTACACCCACACATTCACTTGCATCCACCATGGAATTTCTATTAGAAACTTGATAAAACATTTAATTTTGAAAGTTATTTAACTTTGCTTTCCAACTTGAAGCATTGTCATATCTGCCAGCTCTCCTAGTAGACCTCTTCCAATATTGGTTTAACCTCATAACTGGAAAACTAGTATCTCATTTCAAAGCTAAATTTGTCATAATTTCCAAGGTTTCACTGCGGTTTTATTGCATTGCTATTAGAAAAGGCCAGGTAAATGCTTAAGAAACATTGTGCTAGCCTCTAATGACTTTTTGAAATGAAGTTAACAACTTGTTATGTATTTGTGATATTGTTACTGCTGCTTGGAAACTCTAAATTATTCTGTATTATGAGCTAACTATTCCTTGTACATGTCTGGCACTGGAAGTAAGGGAAAACAGACTCAGTTGCTTGTTAAGACTAAATATTACTCTTTTTATTGCTTCTGATCATGAGAAGTGGTCATCTAGAAGCACACTTAAGGAAAATTAGACTCACTTCACAGAATGAATTACTTTTGCAAGCAAACCAATTACAAATATTCCCACAAAAACCTTATCACTGTTGCAATGTGTAGTATAACAGCTGAATTCGCAGTAATATGAATGAAAGTAGCAGAGGTTCCTGGGGATGAGGACTTCTGGTGAAGTGCCACTCACTGCAGTATTTGGAAAAGTAGGACATGGAATATCTGGGAAAAATCCTAAGAACTACTTTCAAAATTTTGTTGGCCAGCAGCAGGAAACTAGCTTTATAAATTAAACATAGAAAAATATATAAAAAAAGAACAATCCAGACATGCAAACAAGCAGAAGGATTTCTCCTGGAAATACTTTCTTAAAGAAATCCATACTCAGTACCTTTTTTCCTGCCTACAACTTTTCCCATCCTTAACATTCCTGATTACTTAGCATTAAACACACTTCAGGATTCTGAGAGTAGTAAATCATTTTTATATTTCCATTCTTCTTTTGAATTTAAAATTATAGAAATTGCAGCATTGAGCAGATAAGTGCTTTTCTACCCAATTCAACTAAGCACTGGATCCAGGAGTGAGGATGTGGACAGCAATCTAACTTGGGTTTCACCACCATGGCTGTTTCCTTCCTTTGCACTCTTTGCAAACACAGTATTTCAGAATGCACTGTAGAAGGTTTAAATGTGTTACCTCACTTTTCATATTTACTCAGAAGTCTGTGAACATGCATGTCCCCAGGCACTAGTACTTATCTAGAGCTCTGTCTCCAGGCTTTTATGCTCAGCTATCAAAGGTGATAAAGTTGCATGGTATTTCCTATACTGTCATCAGTTCAGGTGCCAGGAGTTGGGGGTGGGGTACCATGGGTATAGGCTTATCAGTGATAAACACTGGTCATTCATGTGTTCATCATTCATTTGGCAGAACAGCAACATTTCACACACTGTCCACTGAATTGGGAAGGATATTGTCTAAAAAATGGAAGAATGAAAACGAGAAATAGTCCTGGCACCAAGACTAGTATGCGTATTTATATGGTTTGGTTAATGAATTTGTGAACCTTAGGCTATGAATTTTAATCCTGGCCATGGCTGCTGTAATTCTGAAAGTTGCATATTGATCAGGTTTGAGATGTGTTTTGGAAGCTGATAAGTGCAAATGATAGAGACAATTCCTAAAAGCCTCCAAGAAGCCAGATGGAGAGGGATGGATATGGTAAAAAACTGGAAACACCTGAGATTGCTGCCAGCTGTAGGTCAAAACTAGACAGGACACTTGTGTTTGCTCTACATGGGCTCTCTCGCTTAAGAGCATTTTTTGTAAGTCTTCATTCATACTATATTCCAGCAAACAACTGTTCAGAAAAAGTCATGCTGGTTCTAACTTTGAGCACCATATTGAGAGATACAGAAAAAAACCCCACTATTTAGGCAGTCGTTGCTTGGTATTAAGAATGTTTTATGTGAACAGAAATGAATGGTACATAGAGATGAGGTTTAAGGACAAATGTTTACCCACTTGATGTTATGAACAGTGACCGCTGGGTCTCAGAGGTACTGCCTCTATCTTGTGAAGCCTTGCTACTCTCATTATACCCATAATTTTATTGATGCCATGAATTATACAGTCTTACAGAGAAAATGAGTCTCAATTTGACCTGATTAACATGCAGAAGGTAGTAATACAGAAGTAGATAAATGGACAGGGGAACAAAAAGGCATACAGAAAATGTGTTAGATTAAAACAGAATTAGAACTCTATAAATACCATTCGCTCTATTATGCAACCTTTAGCATATATTTAAACTTGAAACATCTTGTAACAGGCAGCGATAATTATTAAAAGGAGTGACAGGAGTCCTATTCTCAAGCTAGATTTTTCAAGTGTCTTACATCTGCAAATAAAACCCATTGTCTTAATTTTTCTATAAACCATGAGATGACAATCTGATGTCATTTTTTTCTGTTATAAAAATACTTCCCTTTCTGAAACATGAAGAGACATACCTATTTGTCTCATGACAAGGTCAGGGGCTGCTATTTTAAAGCAAGGCCTTTCAGCAATATGCAATTCCAACTTCTCAGAGAAATCAGTGCAAGAAAATTTTAACACGTCTATACAAAAAAGGTTCTCTGCTTAGCTGTTCCTAGTGTGAATCAAAAATAAATAGCCTTTACTATACACATAAAAGCACACTTTAAAATGATTATGTGGAACCAGGACAATAAGACCCTGGGAATAAACACACAGACTAAATTCTGATGAACTTGGATTAAATTTAAACTGAGCATCTCCATACTTTGGGTATTATTGTAACCAAATCAGATTTTAAAAGCTACTCTGAATTTCAGATTCACAGTTTTCCCCACGGTAATATGTTCTCTTGCAGCATGATGTCTTTCTCTATAGGAAACCTTCATGGGAAGAAGAAACAGAAAAAAATCCCCCCCCAAACCCTCCAAAAATCAACATGTTTTTTTCAACTATTCATTCAGTAGTGAGGCAGTCTCTAGGTCAAAAACAACAGTTTAACTCTTCTTCAACTCCAGTTTGGCTTGAAGGGCAGTACTACATATAAGAAGGAACATATCAATCCTGAGATCTTCTTTTCTTCTGTTAATTATCAATATTTCACAAATGTGAAGTTTTTCACAATTTAAGTGTATAACTGTGAGCTGTACTCCCAGACTACCTTTGCCATAAACCAGAGTAAGAGGTGTAATTTAATCCTCACTCTTATGTTCAGAAAATAATACATTTTTTTCTCCATTCAAATATTATTTTCCCTACAGCTTAAGCACACTTCCATACATTGATGCTTAAGCAAAACCCAAAATAACAGGGTCAGTTTTAAGATAAAAATGATATAAAAATGGGATCAACATAAATTAGTCATCCCTTCTCTTGGATTCTTTCCCTCACCACTGCAAAATCAATACAACAGTGTAGTACTCTCTTCCAAACGCTGCCTGCTGCTAGGATTGATCCCATGATATGATGATTTAATGGCTAAGTAAGTACTGAATTTTAACACAACCTAGAAGAACAGAAATTGAATGAACTTTATCTTCGTGGAGCACCATCAATATCTATTGCTCTGTTGTTAACAGTGCATTCAGACATCAAACTTACTAGGCTACCTTGAATTGTATCAGCTGTAGGAATGAACTATTGAAGTTGTAAACATGTTTTAATGAGTGCTGTAATATAAAAACGTCTCCAAAGGCAGGATGATGTAATCAAATGTGATAGTTATGGAGACAGTAAATTCCTAGTTATACTGATAATCTAATTAAAATAACTTTGAATCCAATTTTGTTATATTTGGTTAATTTCAGCTCTTATAGCATTAAATTTGACAATGAATAATTATTATTTCACATGAAATAATAAAAAAAGTTATCTTCGTGCATGTAAAAATGTGTTATCACATTACATTCAAAAATGTGAAAACAAGCACTGCAGTTAAAAATTATTTCTTACAGAAGTTAAATCTCCTGTAGTAATACAGAATAAACTTTTAAAAGCCCTTAAGAATCACAAATCAAAATGAAATTTTAAAAAAAGGAATGCTTTAGAAACCATCAGATATGAGCAACAAATTAGCAGATGAGAGGAATAGTCAATTTTAAGTATGGTGCTGAATGATTGGCGAGAGTTTTCAGGGTATACTGTTATTTAAATAAAATTCTTCTGTAAATATTGACTTTCAATTTAACTTACAAAGTAGTTACACTCTTTAATGCTGTAGTAGAATTAGTTACTGCTAATGCTTTTAAGTCTTTGCAAGATATTGTCTGAATGTATGTGCCTAAACAATGCCTGTGGCAAACAGCTGAAGCTCATTCCTGTATATCCAATTTTAGGATATAGAATTGTCAGCATATGAAATGTGTCTCACAAATTTTGAAGCATATTAATGTGTTTTACAGAGTTAGATTAATCTATTTGGGGCAAACACTACAGGTATTTTCTCTAACAGCAGTTGAGGGTAAGGAGATATTAGCTATGTGAAACCAACTGCAGGCTCAGGTACATTTAGTTTCACAGATAAATACCTTCTGCCAGATGTCGATGTTTAACTCAAAAACTTCAAGATAAAAGAAATGATTCTTAAGAAGAAATCCTATATTTAAATTTCTGACGTCCTTCTGGATTATGCATCAAATTTCTTGCAATTTTAGCAATAAAAATATAAATTTCAATTAAAAAAAAATTAAATTACGTTAATAGGTGGTGGTTGTCAGTTACCGCTGATAGAATCACCAAAATACAAATGTTGACAAAATTTACAATGTGGCTGACAATCCAGCACAAATTAAACAAAAATTTCCCTGTCCAAAATCAATGGACTTAGATAACACAAGATAATGAAGCTACATGAGGGAACCCAGATTAGATCAGACTGTTTCATGTATGCATCCAAAGCATGTGCATTGACATCCACGGACACTTTCTGTTATTAAATTCCTGTGTAAAATATCATTTTATTGTTACAAGTTAAGGTGTTTTATTTCACTGACTTTTGAATTTCATCTTGTGATGACACAAACCTAATAAATCTGGGAAGAATTTGGAAAAAGAATGGCTTAGTAACTGTTGAGATGCAATAATCATATCTTACTACAAGAACAGGACTTGTTAATATCTTAATCTAAATCTTTACAGTTTCACCACTCAGTGTAGAAGCCCAGAGAAGCTGACTTTAGTTGCATTCCCGCCCACCCTTAGGTCCCACTATGGTTTGAGAAACGCTCATTAGGCTTTGGACTTGAAGAAGTGCATCTGAACTAAGTCCCTCTCCAGCTTGTCAGAAACACTGTCTATTCCCAGGAAGAAGAAGAGCACCAGTTTTTTAATGAGCAGCCTTCAAAACTTATTTTTCTTGCCTGAACAACTCAAATGAAATAATATTTCTGTTGCTGAACCTTCAAAGAAAGTTACCAGCTTGAATTGCGTCCAGGATAGAAAATTACTATGACTAAAACCCACTCTCTAGCAGTCTTATAAACCGTGGTCTAAAGTGAGACCCTGAGCTCTCAATTATGAAGGGCTGATGACTACTAAAGCCCACTATCTTATGACCTTATAAAGAACGGTCCAAAGTGAGATTCTTTTGAGCTCTCAATTTCCAGAAGATAAGTGGCTAATATATCTCAAACACCAATAATGGGATGGCTGTGAAGCCAACCAAGAACTTTTAGTAATAACAGACATGAAATTTTGGTAATAACCAAGGACTATTGGTACTAGTAGGCTCTGAGAAAGAACAAGTTTTGACTGGAGAAGAGGGGCCAGGTGGAGATAGGGCAGCAATTTTTTGAGAAAGAACCCCAACACAGCACAGCGGAGCACAGAAATGATTCGCAGGAAGTCAACATGGATTATAGGGTGAGATTGGGACCACCAAGGACTTCCGAAGTCCTCAGACCCATTTCCAGAAAGTCTTAAAACAATGGACTGTGCATGATAAGTAATTAGCTGAGAAAGTGAGAAATTTGTCTTCAGGGTAAAGAAACCTGTCCACAAGAAGGTACCCCCCCAACCCAAGCCCAGGTAGTGCCTCTTGGACCCTGGACATCTCATCAGCCAGACCAACACAGCTGGATTGATGCTTATCACCTGGATTGGCACTGAAACCAGGATTAGCATCCCCTCAGCTGGGTTGGCACTGAGACCAGGATAGGCATCCTCATCAGGGATGGATCGACGCTGGAGTGAGGGGTGGTGATCCATTTTTTGCTTTTCTTTTTCCTCTTTCTTGTTCTCCCTTTTTCTCTTTTCCTTGATTTAATTCATCTCTCCCTTTCAATGAATCTCTTTAATTTCTCTTTTCCTTTCCACCCTGCCCCTTGATCCAAGACCCCCTGCCATGTGCTTAATTTTTCTTTTCTCTTTACTCCACCCTTTTATCTAAACCCCATTGCCATGCACCTGTATAGTAGGCCAGGGACTAACATATCAATTTTCATGCCAAGTGTGTAATTCACCAATAATACTCTTTGCTTGTTTGCAGACCCTCTGACTTCTGTTATTCTTTTCGACCAAGGGGCATTTTTGAATCTTAAGAGCTTCCTTCCCTTAAGGGTGGGTCACCACACTGAGGCAAATAGTTTTCATAATGATGTTGATCTTCTCCAGCATGCTTTTACATTTTCCTATTTCTGTTTGCAGTTAAGAGCCTTTAAACGATAAGAAAATTTTCTTGTTTTTGTTTTGATTTACCTGAAAGACAGCCAGTAAGTGACAGAAACAGCAAGAGTTTCCATGACAACCACATCCTTGGTCACAAAGGTCCTTCCGTCCCTCTATGTGCAGTTGTTCACAACGTTGACGTTTCTTAATTAAAGCTTAGCCTAGTGGGACAAAGACAGATCTCTGTTAGGAAAATTAAAAATATCTCTCAATAATATGACAAACAATTCAAGAGACAAAGTTGGTCCTAGTGCAATTGAAAGTCTTGTTCCAAAGGTCTCTGTATGCACAGGAACAGGTATCCTGACAGATATTCAGATTTTAGTAGTTAACAGATACTCAGATACTCAGTAGTTAACAGTGTTAATAGCTCAAATGTCTGTGGCAATGCTCTGCATGTATATATATATATATTTATTTATTTATTTACTTATTTATATTTATACTTATATAGATATCACCCTAAAACTATGTGTCTTGAAACTCTGAATTTCCAAAAAGCCAAGCTTAGAAGATAGTACACATATCTTTCACAGCAAACATATTCAAAGCACAAGGCTTGACATGTGTTCATACTTTCCTGAAAGCAGTATGTTGATTTTTNTTCCTGAAAGCGGTATGTTGATTTTTGATATAAAGTGTTTCAAAAAGCCCAAGTGGAAGTGTGGGTTAGATGAGTGGACAGTGAGGTGTGTTGAGAATTAGTTGGAGGGCAGAGATCAGAGTGTTATGGCCGGTGGTGCAGAGTCTAGTTAGAGCCCTGTAGCTCACAGTGTTCCCCAGGGATTGGTACTGGGTCCAGTCTTGTTCAACTTATTAATCATTGACCCTGGATGAATGTAAACTTCAGTAACTTTGCTGATGATACAGAATGGGGAGGGGTGGCTGATAGCCACCAGAGGTCTGTGCAGCCCTTCAGAAGGGCCTCGACAGGCTTGAGTGATGGGCAGGGAAGAACTGCCTGAAGGTCAACAAGGGCAGAAGAAGGGTCCTGCACCTGGGGAGGAAAAACCCCAGTACAGGCTGGGGGCCAACCTGCTGAAAAGCAGCTCTGAAGAGAAGGACTTGGGGGTCCTGGTGGCTGGTGGACAACATGCTGTCCATGAGTCAGCAGTGTGTCCTTGTGGCCAAGAAGGCCAGAGGGACCCTGAGTGCATTAG
>VZTH01009673.1:42758-87595 GCA_013397815.1 Aleadryas rufinucha
ATACATCGCATATACAGTTATAGGCCTTGTGAATTAGCATATCTATCAAAGATTCCCCAGTGAGAGGCTCGAGTGACCCCTCATCCCGAGGAACCTTCCCCCTGGATGGGCCTATCTTAGTTTACAGAATGTGTTCTAGAGAGGACCTTGGTGTCTGGGACTCTCTGACCCCCTACTGTGAGGCTTCCAGGATGTTTGGTCTCCTGACTCAACGGAATATTGGGTCTAAACTAAGTTATCAAACTTAAGGAATTACAAGTATGTGGGCTAAAAGCACTAATGATACATAAAACTATATAAAAGGGTATATAAAAGGGGTATAAAAGGGGTATAAAAGGGGTAAATGAGAAAGGCAAAAAATCATCATGGCATCAATATGACTCTTTCAGATTTACCAGTGTAGTTACATACCATATTTGCTGTTTTGGGGGTCCTATTCTCTATGTTAGAACCCTCACAGGAAGAGAACAGAGGCAAAGTTTTGACACAGTTGCCAAAAATAAAAATATAAATCGTAATGTAGAAGTAGGTTCTTGCTGGATTATTCCATTTCAACTGCTCTCTGAGCACCTCTAGTTGTAACCAGTTTTGACAGTCTTTTCATCATATATAGAGAGACACTGTGTGAGCACAAAATGACAACATCTGTTTAGGTTGCTGGTAGTTATTCCTGCAACAATATAAGGGTG
This sequence comes from Aleadryas rufinucha, assembly GCA_013397815.1. Classification (NCBI taxonomy): domain Eukaryota; kingdom Metazoa; phylum Chordata; class Aves; order Passeriformes; genus Aleadryas; species Aleadryas rufinucha. The sequence continues at coordinate 43,448 of VZTH01009673.1, forward strand.
TAGCTTGTCAGCTTTCATTTAAACAGCACAGCAGATATGCTTTTCAACACAGATAAAAAATCCCATCTAGGATTTGTACTTCCTTTCAGGTAACTCAGACCAGGGAAACTTAGTATTGGATGTACACATCAATATAAGCAACCCTGGAAGAGAACATAACAATCTGGTAGACAAGTGACTTTCCATATAGAGCCTGTAACTCATTTAAACCTCCACAGGAAACCTCCTCAATTAATTATTAATGTCTTCTGCCTTGGTTTTTCACTTCAGTGATAATCTGCTTTTCAGTCACTGTGTTTCTTTGGTTAGTGAATTATCTCGTTCAGCATTCTTTGCTGGCCAGGCCTTCGGGAAATAAGTATTTTCATTAAAATTTAAATTTTTCCCTTATGGCCATATCTATTAAAGAGAGTAAAGCAGAGATTCCTCCCCCTGCCCCCAACTTTACTACTTTTTCTTCTTCCTCTTTTCCTCACTTCTTTTCAGCTACTTTTATAACAGTGCAACACAGAAATTATTTTAACTTTATGATTTTTCTGTTGCATGAACAGGGAAAAATATACCAAATTTTCCAGCATTACAGTGTGAGATTATTGTTGCTGTTATTATTACTAGGTATTATCATGCCTATTGGATCAGACTGTTAAAAATAATAATAACAAGGGTTGTGACTGGTAGAACAGAAACAGGATGAAAAATAATTGGACCTAAGCAATGGGAACATCGAAATAAAAGATAGACTTATATAGATTTCTCTTTGCAGCCTTGAAACATGATGATTTTAAACTTTCTGTGAAAAAGAATTTTTTTAATTAATGTCTCATGGAAGACAACAGAGTTATCACAAGTTGTGTCAGATAAGGAGCCCATAGCTGAATAGCTGAATATCTATAATAACTTTTATATGACAACCCTACGTAACCTGTACCTATCGACACAATACATACTTCAGACCTGTGACATAGGAATATTAAAATGTAAAACCAGAGCACAATGACAGGGAGATAATCTAATTTAAGTTGTGGGTGTTGGACACTGGCCTTCTATGGGTATTTGTTGTACAAATATATTGGCTGATCTCAGTAGAATTGCTAGCAAAACAAGCAAGGAGAAAATATGCCACTGAATAGCTTTTTAAAAATCTACATAGAAATCTCAATTATTATCATAATGAAAGGATTTTGCATCTCTACTTAATTTTTCTATATTTCTTGTTTCTTCAAGGATAGTTGGCTAACACTTGACTGGCCATATGGATAAAAGAAATTAATAGCTACATAGTAGGGTTTTGAACATCTAAGGGCTGGGGAGTACAGTTCATGCAGACTGACAAAGACATTGATACTGCATGTATAGGGCTGCCACATGACATGTGGGATAATTACAAAGGTAATTTGTAGGAAATAATATGGCTAAGAGGATGAAAATGCTGTATTTAATAAATACAGGCAGATAGACTAATTTCTGCTCTAGATTTAGCGAAGGAATGTACCCCTGGCTTTACTATCAGCGGTTGTCATCTATCTTTCCGATGGGTAAGCTCTCACTTTTAGACAGACGCGTGATTGAAGAATTCCTTTATGCTTATAGCAAAAGGATCAAAGCTGCACTAAATCCATGAAGAGGAGTACCTTCTTTCTTACTAAAGAAAAAAAAAAGAAAAACATAAAAAGAAGGGGTGTTATTGCTGAAAAAAACCTAATGAATATTCTCTTAAATCTTGTAAGAAAAATCTCCCACTTAAAACTGGCTTATTCTAAAAGTAGTTTAAGGGCATATAAACCAGCAGTATTCAGTTGTTCTTGGTTTGAAAATCTTGCTAATTTTATGCTCTGTTTTGGTTTTTTCCCACCCCTGACTATCCCAGAATGAGGAATATTTGTTAAAAAAAAAAAAAAGCATTGACATTTTAATCTTGTAACTCTAAACCAGAATATACAGTAAGTTACTAATGCAAAAGAACACAGCTAAAGATGCTGCTTAAAAGGACTTTAAAATAATTCTAGTTAAACAGTATCTCTTTTTTCCCTGAGTTATAAATTTGGACTTCACAAAAATCCAACTGGCTTGTTTGGAACAGTTTCTTGGCTTGATTGGAACTGTTTCTTGGCTTGATTGGTAATTCAGTGCAAGAAAAGAAAATTAAGTTGTCCAGAATATATTATTTTTTACAGGTATCTTTTGCATAATAGCATGAGTTTACAAAGCTCTACAGTCAGATTTTTGATTTAAAGATGGTCTGTCTACTATTTCTTGATTTTTTTTTTAATCCTGTCTTGTTATTATTTTGTTTTCTTTACAATATATGCAGTTTCAGTAACTTATTTTTTTCGTAATATCAAGGACATGAATTTTCCCTGAAGGTAATTTGTGTAAAACAGTGATCTAAAATACGGACATATATAATGTGCAGCAAGTAATTTATCAAACTTCTTTTTCTGCACAAAAATTAGAAAATGCAGTTTTCAATTTCCACATGGTACTACACGTCGTCCTTTGTTTTCCCCAGGATTTCTGCCAAATTACTTTTGCAATTTGTTTTAATTCTGTGTGCTAATTGTCGAAAACTTATTAAAGCCCTCACCATTCAGTATGTTTTAATGAATTGCTTTGGCTGGTAATGACAGGGTGGATATTTTCTCATGGTTCTGGCTCCCACTAGAATTTGCGAATACGGAGAGCATGAGTACTAATTCAATGTTGTCAACCCTAATGTGCAAGAGGCTTGAACCAGATCCAGTAAAATCATGGTCTTTCTAAAGATAATAATAGCATCCACTATCATTAATGTTTGTTTTCTTGCACTTATGAGAAATTTAAATGCAACTGCAAGGATCTGTTCTTTTTTTTAATTAAAATACTTGTAAAACAAAGCCTTTAGCATAGATGCCCTGATACTGATATAAAAGTGCTTTCTTCCATTATCACTACCTAATTTCCCTTTTCCATCATATGCATATTTATCCATTTATCTGTAGCAACATGAAAGCGATCCATGTGTTAAATCCACATCCTCTCTCAAAGCAGTGTAACAAGTCTTTGTCTCTACAGTGACTATACATCTCAAAGGATGTGACTTGTCACAAAAAGGAAAAGTTTTCTCTGTAACATTTTTTTCCTATATCAATGTATATATCAATATACATTAAAGGAAAGCTCAAATTATTTCATTATATTTTTCCTTTCAAAAAAGGAAAAAGGAACATGCTCAGAGGTAATGAAGAAAAAACACCAGTAATAAGCAATTCTGATATTCTAGACAGACTTAGAAGAGCAGGAACTAAAATGAATTAGAAATTGAGTAATTCCCACCCATACATCCAAATAGAAAGAAAAAGAATAGCATATGCTATGAAGAACAAATATTCTTGCATTGTTTTAGCTAGTATTACTAGGAAATACTTTTCCTCACATTTATTAAGAGGAGGATGTTGGCATAAAATGCAATGAAACTGCTAATAATATTCCTTACTTAGGGTGGCAAACCTATGAAATCAATAAATGCAACAAACTAAGTATCACTGACCAGGCTTTATATAAAATCCTTGTTATGGTTCTAGAAGAAGGCAGAGGTCTAACTGAAGATTCAGTTTAAAGCCTTCTAAACAACACCAAAGTTTCTCTCCCTCCCTGCACAACCTCTACTGCAACCAGGGCTTCAAAGATATGAATGGAATTGTTGCAGACAGCAATTCAGCCTGTCTTCCTTGATCCCATGAGTATCAGACCTGTAATGCTCAGTCCATGGAGAATTAGAGGCTTTAGAGAATGAAAGGCTCAGATATTACAAAGTTCATAATAAACAGTGGAAGTATCTTGGCTGGAAATTTTTAAAAAGCTCTTTAAAAAGAGCTTGTCTGTAGAGATCTCCCTCATGAATACTTACATATAAAGTTAACTATTAGGCCATGATTGTTACAGACAGTGGTTATACAGAATATAAATAAGCTCGACTGAGTTCATGTCCCTGCTTGCTTTCAATAAAGAATTAATTTGTTCAGTCCAAAGTCTTTTTGAAAATACTATTTATAAAATGGCTTAAATTTAATAAAAACATATTAAGTTAATATTTGATGAAAGTCATACCTAGACACTTCTACAATGAAATGTCAGTGAAATTTGTTATAGGACAAATGAAAGTGAAATGATATTAAGGTAATGTAAACAGCAAGGGCATCTTGTAGGATTAATTATCACCCCAAGGGAAGATAATTTCTCTTCAAATTTTAGTAATTGTTCAAACCATTATAAAGAAAATTTAATAAAGGACAAGCTTTAGCAGTTCAATAAAACAATTTTGGAGTTGTTTTATGAACACACAATTTGCTGCTAAAAATATAAAAAGTTTATTCTGCAGTGGAACCTTTCCTTGTCAGGTTCCTCCTGGTGAGCAACCAGGACTTTCAATATCCAAATTATTTTTTATGGGTTTTTTTTTTTTTTTTTTTTTTTTTTTTTTTTTTTTTTTTTTTTTTTTTTTTTTTTTTTTTTTTTTTTTTTTTTTTTTTTTTTTTTTTTTTTTTTTTTTTTTTTTTTTTTTTTTTTTTTTTTTTTTTTTTTTTTTTTTTTTTTTTTTTTTTTTTTTTTTTTTTTTTTTTTTTTTTTTTTTTTTTTTTTTTTTTTTTTTTTTTTTTTTTTTTTTTTTTTTTTTTTTTTTTTTTTTTTTTTTTTTTTTTTTTTTTTTTTTTTTTTTTTTTTTTTTTTTTTTTTTTTTTTTTTTTTTTTTTTTTTTTTTTTTTTTTTTTTTTTTTTTTTTTTTTTTTTTTTTTTTTTTTTTTTTTTTTTTTTTTTTTTTTTTTTTTTTTTTTTTTTTTTTTTTTTTTTTTTTTTTTTTTTTTTTTTTTTTTTTTTTTTTTTTTTTTTTTTTTTTTTTTTTTTTTTTTTTTTTTTTTTTTTTTTTTTTTTTTTTTTTTTTTTTTTTTTTTTTTTTTTTTTTTTTTTTTTTTTTTTTTTTTTTTTTTTTTTTTTTTTTTTTTTTTTTTTTTTTTTTTTTTTTTTTTTTTTTGTTTGGTTGGGTTTTTTTGATTGTTTGTTTGTGGGGATTTTTTTGGGTTTTGTTGTTGTTGTTGCTTTTTTTATACATGATACTAATAATATTTTCAAAGACACCAGTCCAGTTCTAGGAAGAAGCACAGAATGCTCCTTTACAAAAGAATCAGACTAACTCTTTCTGAAATAATGATCAATCACAATTTCTATACTGGTGAATGAGCATCTGAACTACTGTTCTAAAAAACTAACCAAAAAATTTGATTGTTAGTGCCAAATAAGTGTCTCAAAATGCCTATGAGTCCAAGTGATTCTGAATTATTCAGATGAATCAAACCTGTTTGGAAAGCTGTGCACAATACCCATAAAATAAAAAGTTAATATTGTACTAATATTGTATTAAATATTTATTATTTTCTAGTATTTGAATATATTAACACATACATATTTAAAATAGAGGATTTGTATGTAACATGCAGAATGTCTCCCTTTCCAACTTTTAAACCAGTTGACTGCATTTGCATCGTGTTTAATATTACTTTTTTAACCAAATCAACCATTAATATGTCTAGATGAGATTTAGAAAATCACTTGACCAAGAAGGCTGGTTTATGCTGAATTATTTGAGGGATTTTTCAATGTTATTTGCTATAGGAACTAGATCCTCTTTGGCATTCTTACTGCAAATCAGACATAAAATGTCTTTGTGTGCTCAGGTGAAGGGGAAGATGGCAGAAAGAGTTCTCAGCTTCTCTAAACCAGCAAAAGTGAGATGCTGCTATTTGACGACATTCACTTGAATTAAGCATGAAAAAAACTGGAGTACTGCTCAGGCAGACAAGTGACTGAGGATATACCCTGAGGTACTGGGTGCTGAGAAGTGTTAAAACCATGGACTCCTGTCTACTTGTAGACATTGAGGCAGCTTCAACATGCTGCTCCCACTACAAGGCATGGTCCTGTTCTCTAGTGAATAAAATACCTGTTGAAAGAGACCTTCTGAGAAGGAAGGGAGTGGAATTAATTCTGTTGCATTTTTTTCCATCTATTTGCCAATCAGACTGACAGCTTCTAAAATTCAGCTCACATTTCAGAGAACAAGCAGCTGCTGGGGATGAAGCAGTTTAAAAAGCCTTGCTGTCTCAGGATTGTGAATGCAACACGGATTCACTCAGCAGCATGATTTTCCAATTTCTGAAAGCCTGGACTAAAAGTAACAAAGATTTGCTCACAAGTACCACAGTAAAGCAGTTTGATTTCTTGTATGAACTTTATGAACAGTCATTTCTTAAAGTCTCAAAAGCTGTCATTACACACTCTTATATTTTTCTTTTAGTTCTGCCAATATTATTGACATCTAATAGGAAAAAAAAAATAATAAAGAAGAAAATTATGTATAATTTGACACATTGGAAATGAAGTATATAAGCTCTCTTGTTAGTAAATGAAGAGGAATAGAAAACCTGAAGGAAAATTAATTCAAAGATTTTTGACAGTTATTTTGAAGTGAGATGAACAACCTCATTCTTTTTGCTAACTGTGATGGAAACCTGATTGCAGCAGAAGCCTAGACAGCTATCCTAAATTATTCAATTAACTTTCAGATGGCTAAAGCTGAGTGATAGCAGTCTTCACTTGTTTTTTTCCAGTGTGTATGGAAGTTTCAACTGCATGTGGAAAACTCAACTGGTCGTTAAACTCCCAATTTCAGTGGTATTACAAGAAAATCACCTTTCATCTGTGATAGTAATTTCTTAGTATTTTGCTTTAATTATTCAGGAAATATATTTAAGCACTTACTAACAAGTGTAAGAGATGCCTCAGAGAAGTTGAGAAGTTCAGGGAAGAATTATATAGAATTGTGAGTCATGTTAGTACCCTGCTCTCAGTCAGCACTCTTTGTGTTAGACTTGATTCATTTGCAACGAAAAGTTGCAGGGAAAAGGCATACTCTTATGCTATTTTTTTCAGGCCCACTTGTTTATTTCCAAACTCCTTTGGGAGGTCATAATACGTGCCAGTGTAATCATGTCTGGAAGTGGTCTTTTCTGTGCCAAGTGGAGGGATTAAGGACAATGAGAGGACCAGCAAGACATTGCTGTTATTTTGTCTCTCAGCTGCACTTGGTAGAACTACCACTATATATAAAAAGCAGCTCATCTTAGCTTCTCTTCTGCAGCAGCCAACTACTGCCAAGAGGGAACATGACTGGAGTTAAATAAATATCCTTGACTGCCACTTGCATCTAGTACATCAGCCAGCATAAACAGGCCTAGCTTCAACCTTCCACTTAATGCAACTGCCAGACTAATGATATTATGCATTTTAATAACACACAACAGGATCTTCACTCATCTCTCTACAAGGATACAAACCCCTGCAGATTGTGTACTGCTCTGAAATAGTGGCCACAATCTTTCCATGGACCTGTAAATTCAGCTCATTTCTATGCTCTCTTCCAGACAAATCGGTTCTGGCATAACAGAGTATATTGTCCACCAGGGTGTTCAATGTTATGCATGATGAAAAGGATCAGTGAATTTTCTGTGCCTAAGATGTGAGATCCTGTTCACTTTATAAGGAACGTGCAGGGCAGGGTCCCAAAGGTGTGTTAAGGAAAAGCAAGATCCTTCAATATCCTACTTGCCTCCTACCTATGGGCTTTATGTGATGCTGTCAGCCTGTCAGAAGGACACTTATCTGAAAAGGATGTAGACTGCATGTGCTGAGTGCAAGAGGCTGTTTCACGTGTAGAGTGGATAGGAGACACAAAGAGAGGTTTGTGTGCAAAACGAACATGCGTGAACAATCTGTCAGTGCATATGACAAGTCTGCCTCAATGCCAATGCACAAATTAGAAAAATGACAGCTCTATAAAAAAGACTTATCATGACACCTTATTCATGAGTTCTTAGTTATTACCTGTGTTAGTCACTGTTGCAGATTTCACACTAGTACAACCCCCAGGTTTAGGCAACGAGACCATTTTTAGTCAACTAATTTATTTTATCATTATATATAATGAAATAAATGCAAAATTTTAGCTGAAAAGTTCCATCTAATCACAGAATCATTTAGGCTGGAAATCATTTTTGTTGCCAGAGAAGTTGTAGATGCTCCATTCCTGGAAATATTCGAGGCCAGGTTGCATGGGGCCCTGAGCAACCTGGTCAAGTAAAAGGTGTCCCAGCTCATGGCAGCGGGGTTGGAAATAGGGGATCTCTAAAGTCCCTTCCAACCCAAACCTTTCTATGAATATATGATTCTGTGAAAAGGTCGTTGAATCCAACCATAAACCTAACACTGCCATTGCATCTTGAATTCAAGTCAGGCTAGACAATTTCTAAGCTTAAGAGACACAAGTCACTTTAGACACTTTTGGAAACATGTCTTAACACTTAAGTGTACTTTAAAAACACTGATCATATTTTTTAAACTATACATCTAATTCAATTCAAACTATTCAGACAAATAAAAATAAAGAAATAAAAATACTATTTGTTTCACTTAAATTGTTGCAGTAGACTATCTCATTACAATTAATAGATGTCACATCTCAGGACAACAAAGAGTTTATTTAATTTACAATAAATAAAAAGACATTATCTTTGGAACTTAGATGTTAGAGCAACAGATAAAGATTTAGAATTTGAAAATGCATCTGTAAAAACAAAATTAGTTAGGAGAAGATACCTAAAACACTCAGTTGTTGTTCTGTAATGATTACGGTGGTTTAAATGTTAATAATTTTGTTCTTAGCTATTTTCTATTTGTAATGTTGCAATGCATTTTTTAACTGGCATACTGAAGAATATTAATGATGCAGCAAATTGACTGGTGCTACAGAGATGTAGCTGGTTTTTTTATGAGCATATTTAATTGCACATGTTTCTTATGTTTCTAATTACAACCAGTACTAAAAATGTCTAGATGCTTAAGGATGCATTTTTATATTTAAACATACTTCATTATTATTACTTATATGGCAGATAGTTCACTAAGATATAATGATAGGATATTAAAGTGGATTAGAAGTCTCATTATTAAAACACAAGCTTGTCTGAATAGAAAGAAAAAAAAAAGTACTTTAAGTGGAATAAGCACCTCTTCATTTTCTTTCACAAATCACATTTTATTACGAGCTAAATGTCAGAGACATAAAGACATAACTGCTGGCATGATCCCATCAGGGAGGTTTCTATCTGTTATCATATGGTATTTAACATTATTTTTCCACAGATTTTAAATAAAATGGGTGAACTTTACTGCGGACTCAAATTTCAACCCAATATATTTAAGCCTATCTAGAGGTGGATTGTTTGTTTTTAAATAGTAAGATATGACTGCAGTCAAATAGCATTTGCTCTTGTATTTTATTAGGGCAGACACCAATTATGAAATTGTGTTGTCAGGTTACCCCTCTAAGGGCAGTCACACACTTCAAGTTTTCGGCGGCAAATTGAATTTGACATTTAATTTGAAGCCTGGGACATCATAATGTAAAACCTTCTGCAGTATTAGTGATAAAGCATGAGGGCATACATCCTGTCTGGCTCTTTTTAACAGTCCTCTCCATGTAACTATTGTCTTAATTATCTTCTATGAGGATAGTTTTCCTGATCTTTAAAGGAAAATCCCAGTAAGTGTTTAGAATCACAGTAGCTCACAACTGCAGCATTTCAGGTTTCTTCAGAGTTCAAATAAGTGATCTAATTTGATCACTAGTCTAGCCATACATGCTGTTCAGACACAATTAAAGGAATCCTTAGCATAGCTCTCAGCAGGTGGTGGTGCCAATATTTCCTTATTTGTTTATTCTTCAGAAGATAACTTAATCTTACATTGCAAGAAAGTGTGCTTAGTAGTTGCAAGCCCTTTATTGGTGGAAGATCAATTTCTTGCAGAGATTTCTGAATAAGTTGGCAGGCTTTCCTTTAATACATTTTAGAGTATTGAAATGTAATAGTTTCAAAAAGCAGCCAGAATTCTTCCTTCCTTGACAGAATACACAGTTTTAGGATCAAAAATTAAGAATATCATAACCTGAAAGTCCAGAGGTTGGTTTGGTGCACATGCAAATGGAATTTAGTCAGGATTTCTGGATTAACCAACCCCTTGGAGATTACCATTACATATTTAAAAAAAAAAACAAACAAAAAACCAAACAGAACCACAACAAATACAAACACCCCCTTCAAAACACAAAACAAAGCAACAACAACCAACCAACCAAAAAACCACCACCTTAGGCCTGTTCCTTTTCCCTGTAAGCTTTCATATTGCAACAGCCATGAATTAAGCTGCAAAACACATACCAGTTCAGAATCAGGCCCAGAGGCTCCAGCCATAGAGTACTATGTAACAAATATCAGATCTCTGTGCTGTTCAATATTTGTACACAAATATAATCCAGCCCAAATTTGAGCATATTTCTGGCTAATTATCCTGCCCACACAACACATTCTGCATAACGTTAGTTTTGCATAAACTGGCACTATCTGATCTGCATAAAAGTCAGAAATGGTCTACTTATTTCCCATTTTTTTCCCACCATTTCTACATTCTGTGTCAATTGGATGAAGTGTTTTAGTATAATTTTGGACTGTTGGTATACTAAAATGGAGTTTACTGTCATGAAGATCAACTGCTTTACCACTCCCTACAGAGTACCAATATTTCCCTAATTATTTCAAGAAGTGGTCAGAGTTCTGTCAGGAGATGTGGCATGATATCTCCTGAGGTTTTTGTTTTTCATTTTTGGAGTTTTATTTCTGAAATTATTCTTAAATTTTTTTTCTGGGGAGAGAACACGCTCCTTAATTAAAAGAAGTCATGAGGCTCTTACTGGTTTCCAGAGAACAATGTCATTGATTGTGTTGACAGCACCCATTTCCATTATCTTGTGTTTTTTTCGTTCTATCAGAACTTGTCTTGCAAAAAACTTGTCCTGTTTCTCTAGCTAGTGAGTTCCAATTGCTGGAACAGAATTTGTAGGTTGTTGGTTGTGTTCACTGACAGATGACAATTTCCTTTTAAATGTTTTCTTTATTGCCATTTATGAAGGAAGAGAATTTAGAATTTACAAGCAAGAACACAAACTGTGCACAGCTTAGAGTTTAGTGTGGCACTTTCCTTGCTGTAGAAGATGTTTCACTTTGGTAAATTCATATTGTCTATGAAACACAATCTAAGAATATCAATTCAGCAAAATGCAGTGAAATATAGTGAAGAAACTATGTACCTTGTGCTGTTAGTGTGCTGAAATTCTGCCACTGCGTCATGCAGAAATACAAGCCTGAGGCTACTGGCGCATGCTGGACAAGTGCTGACAAATCCTAATAATTACCCAGAGAATTCTGTTGGGGCAGAGTTTTCAGTCACTTGTTTGACAGGGAGTGAAGTGTCAGGCCCATGACTGCACTGACTTAAGACGATTTTTTTTGTGCTTCTGGAAGATATGTGGAATGATGCCTGCCTTTATTAAAAGTTCAGCCATCCACTTCCAAGAGACAGGAACCCCTTGGCACAGTCCTGATTAGTGCTTATAAGGGAACCAAGGTGGAATTGAGACAGGAATTGTATGCATGCTTCTCTTCCCTCCCTGATAATTAGTTGGAATTATAAGTGTTTTACAATTCAATTTCTAACCCCTGCTGCCAAAAAAGAATAGCAGGATGGCTAATAGATAGAGTGCCACTTACATCTGAAAATGAATGCTATCTCAGGATGCCTTGTAACATTCCTGCTCTTCCCTACAGATTTCGTCCACAGCAGCAAAGAAAGAGAAGATGCCAAAAGGACACAGGCTTATGTAAAACAAGCTCTCAAACTTAGTCTGATGATGCCTTTTGTTAAATGTGATGCTATACTTTCTATTCTTCTTATCTTGAGTGTTCTCTTAGACTCTAATTATAATAGTTTATCCATAAAAATTAACATGATCTATCTGTGCAACTTGGTACTGTGACAGGTCCCATCACAAAAACATCTGAGTAACTGGAAATGGAAAATAACCCCCAGCATGTTCACTTCTTTTCTTTCCACTATCCACATTATATCAGAATATTTTTAAATTATTCAAAATAAAAGAATGAGGATGTCATTAAGTATAATTATGTAGATTACTACTGAAAAGAGAGAGGCAGGTATTGTCTGTGTTTTGAATATTAAATATTTGAATACATTGTGTATTTGAATATTGTTTTTAAGTATAAGTAATGTATTATTTGTAGTCTTTGTATTTATATTTATATGACTCCTTGGCCCCATACAGTAACCTACTATAGGATAAAACTTTTTATTAATTAAAGCAATCAACACATTAATTAATTAAATATAACAATTAATTAATCAGATTTTAAGTTAAAATAATTTAAGAAATTTAACTAGACTTAATCAAGGACAAAAGGACTTTAGAAATTTGATAATCCTTCACAGATAATTATACAGGAAAGCCGTCATGTGTTACCTTGGCCTAATTCCAGTAAACTAAAAAACAAAGTATCCAATGGTAGATCCTTCACTTCAGCACTGAAAGTATATAATAAATTACAATCTCCCACCTAAGGAAAATCCAAAACTAAAAGCACATGATAGTATACTAACCAAATATGTGGGAAACAACTTACTTATATCACTATTTAAAATTTCCAGTAAAGAAGACTCATAATGCATCCAGCGGAAAAATCTCTAATTTGAAAATATTGCCATTAGCTTTACTGCACCTACGTTTACATCTTGTTAGTAGTTCAGAACAATTAGCCTGTGGGAGAACAACTAAAAATAATTTCAGTTTCAACTTCATGATTATATGTGTGGATCTCTTCTGACAATTTATTCACTAAGGAGAAAGACATTAAGAAACCAAACTAGGCTACAGTCATTCAAAGTGCTTATAGTGTTTATGGAGATATAAAAGGAGAAAATTAGTTAGTACAAATATTACAGCTGCAAGTGGATGTTATCATCTGTTTTAAGCTTATTTTCAAAAGATACAGGCTGGTAAATGTATCCTGAACCATAGAGAACTCACGACCTTCAGAAAAGACAGTGCACTGATATTGTGAGGAATAAATTATGATACAATTAATCCATTTGATAAGATTACTTATTTCCTCACTAAATTCCTTGTTCCAAACAAATTAGGGTGAAGGGGGAAGTTGGATAAGCAAGAGATGGCAGCAGCTGGTGAGAAACTTAGAGACTGATTTCTCCTTGAGAAGGCAGAAGATGGATGTTCCTTCACATTCATCCCCTTTATTTCTCAAAATTTAGTCTGATTATTATGTTATACAGGGGACAGAGGGAAGGAATCTCACCCTCCTCTTAGTAATTGGAAGATTTGCTAAACATATCAGAAGTGCCACAGTTTTAAGGAAGATAATTTTCAGAGTTGCAGAGGAAGTGAGGAATAAAGAAAACAAAACAAATCTATGATCTCAATTTGGTGAAGGGGGGATATTATGAAGGAAAAGCAGTCTAAGGACCAGAGGAGAGGCTGTGTACCTTTTCTTACTTACAAGCTTCAGATTTGAACTAGCTGTATCAATTTCATTCTTTTTTATTTTAATTTACCAATTTCCTCAGTTGTTCTCTTAGTGTAAATTTTATGTGACCATCAGTGACTGAGATGAACGATTAAAATCAGATCATGACATTCTGCCCCCAAGTATTTTCTGTTTTTATAGCACAAGCAGATTAAATATTACAAGATAGCTACAAATCCAAAAATAAATCTGCTGTGTCTCCTGTTCCTACATACACTGCTGTAGCTAGTCTTATCTCCAACTGTCCTCATTTGTTGGCCTCTACAGGCCAATCTTTGCCCTTGACTATTTGCATATAATATACTAGAAAGTTAGTGCATTATTTGTTGCCCCACTCTTTACTAGCTCTGCTTTTTTCTCTTCCACAAAGAAAACATAAAATTTGGAGAAATCAATCAGATTTATAATGTAGTATCACAATAAATGTACCTGATGTGCCATTTTTTACAGCTTGGTATATAGAGTAGTTTAAAATCATTGAGAATAAATTAAAAAAATCCACAGACCACCAGGGATTTTTGGCACCAGGCTCTCTCTCCTACAGGCATTGCAATGTTCATCACATTCCTCTGCCTGCCCCTTCTTATGATGATAAAATCCATGGCTCTTTCACCCTCCACCATTACTTACCCATTTGCTTTTCCTAATTCAATAACCTTTAGGTCCAGTCTTGTGTCTAAGACTCATATCATTATGTAGGGTCACAACAGTCCCAGCTGGCTTGGTCTGAGCAAGTTATCAGAATTAAGACATGTACATGCAGAGGTACATGTATGTAGGTGTATATATATATACATTCATTTAAACCTTACTTTGTCTCACACACTGACAAATTTAACTTGGCAAGATTTTTATTAAACCTAAACATTTCAGTTTAATGCCCAGATGTCCATCCATCTAATATGGTCTTTATAACATAATTTAGTTCTATAGTGTTAAAAAAGCAAGGGTTTTCTTTGTTTGTTTTTCAGTTTTACCTGAACAATAAAGACAGCAAAACTAATTTTTTTTTGTTGATTTTGTTTTTTTTCAAAATTATAAGGCTTTTATGGATAATAAAGCAACCGATGTTTTTTTTTTGTGCGTGTGTGGTATGTCAAGAATAGTCTTGAGACTTGAAATGCATTTTTAAAATTAAAAAATGACGTTTAATTTCTCAAAATTCTATGACAAAAAGATTTTCAGGAAATTACTGTAGTAAAAAGCATTTCATTTAAGTCAACACATTCTACCTACAATCCAGAACAGCAAAAAATTGTTTTTTTATTAAAGAACAGATATGCAAGTAAAAATATTTGTTTTCCGCTGTGTTCAGTTACTCAAACATTTTACTTTTTTACAGAAAAACTTGTCACACAGATATATAAACTAAAAATATTGGAAAGATTAAGGCAAGCTTGGAAGTAAGTGATATATCTGATCATTTAGCTTTAAATCTGTGCTTTGGCATATGGAATTACAAAGTAAACAGCAGAAAGACTTTCATATGGAATCACAGTCATAAGAAGCAAGACAACAAGAAATATGTGGCTATAAAAGAAAGCACTTAAAACGCAATTACTTGACTTTGAATGTCATGTGTTTGATAGAGGTTCAACTGGGCAGTCATGGCCTTCCACTAAGTAAATTCTTCTGTCTACCTATTTAGCCTTTTTGAAAATGAATGAGACAGAATGAGTTAAAGAGATTACATCATTCATCTCATTTTTTCAGGAGCAATTTTGATTACAAAAGAGAATCCACACAAAATCACTGGACATGTTTATCGTTTTGTGGATATATCCTATTATAAACCTGTAAACCTGTTATCACTAACAAACAGTATTTTTATTTTCCACCCTCATTGCTATGTAGAGATGATTCTATGAAATGCACCAATATTGCTGGTCTTATTTTTCCATTTTAACAATAAAAACAGCTGTTCAAACACAGATTTTCTCTCAGACCACATTTTTCTGTTGGAGTTACTGGGAGCATGGGTGGACTATAAAAAGGACTGTTTAATAATAAATTCAGTGACCTGCAGATAGAGGAATTGAACTTGCACGAAACTCCCACGAAAAGTCTTTAAATCATCCTTCAGCTGGTACAAACGTGTGTGCAAATATAAATTTCTTCCTTTTTAAATAAAATATTGGCTTAGCTTGGTACCTTGCTGAGAAACGAATCCAACATAATTCAAGTAAAGTTGCCCATTTAAAAGCCTCCACAAAGCAATATAAAGTGATTTAAACTGATTAGTTTAAAAATCAATTTAATTAACTCAGTAAAATGTACAAAGCAGCTCTAATAATTAGTGAAATCAAGGGCATATATAGTCCAAATTTAATTGGTGATTATGTGGGCATTTGTCTGCATCATGGTCAGGTTTCTTGATCCATGTGATGATCATCAGAACTTTGAATGCTCTTATTCAAATTAACACAATTAACATTTAAAGCTTCAAGGTGTTTAGCCTTTCCAGAAGTTGAAGTGGGCTTGCACTTCCTATAACAAAACATGAAGAGACTGTAACGAATTAGTGTACTTCTAATTATTTATTTGTCTGTTAGGTTTTAGTCTTTATTGATTCCTCCTAAAGAGTGACTATAAAATTACTGGATGTTATAAAGAAAGATTAAAATAAGGTGTTCTAAGAAAACAAATTATGACCTAAATAACTTCACTAATCAATCCAAGTTCCTGTAAAAATCACAGGAGGACTCCTTTTTAATACAGAAAAAGAAAAGAAAGCAATCAAAAAAAGAAAAGACAGCATAGATGAAATAGTTTATTGGATGACAGCTCCAAAACTGCTCTTTCTTTCTTACACATCAGATAATTTATTTAGTCATGAATTAACTGTCATAATAATCTTGAAAAACATATTGCATTGATTGTCTTCACTAACACCCAATGATGACAAACTGCCATTAAAACATGTTTAAAAGCATGTGAGAGTGAGATACAGGAACTAATTTTTTTTAAACTATCTTAGCCACCCACTCACGTTGCCATGTCTGAATGTCTTTTCTATTAAGAATATCAAGGACTTTCTTTTTATTGGGTAAAAACAAACACTTAAAAATAGTTCAGCCTTTTTTAAAAAAAATATTATTTTTATTTTCTAGGATACATATTTCCTTATGCAGGTTGCTAACTTTCCCACTTCCTTCTTATAAATTCCAAGATTGTGTCCATTTTATCAAATATTCAAGTTTTGATTTTGCTCTCAGTAGGGATTTTTATAGATAAGCAAAAATCCTTAGTGTTTTTCTGGCTGCTCTGGTCAAATCTTCTAATTCTTAACCAGAAACAAGTCTAATTTGGGGACCTCCTCTTTGTTATCAATAATAAACTCTTAACTCTTTGAAAATTGATACTGATATACAAGCTCCTACTTTGAAAAGCATTTCATAATGCATGTGCATCAACATGACCAGCAAAAGGAAACAAATTAAATGAATCATCAAAATGAAATCATCATGTTGTCCTATCTTCTGTTCTTATTAGCACTTTTTTTTTTTCTTAATTGAGAGTAGTCAAGGAGTTTTTAAAACAGATTTTGTAATCCATGCCACTGTTGTCTTGGATTTTTCCCCTCTGCTAATCCTTTAGCAATAAATTATTACAACTACGGAGAGATGAAAATCACATTAGATGACAAAAGCATGAGAAACTGAAGAGAACCTGAAAACACTGTATTAAGAGGAAATAAAGCACCTTTAAATACTATTTTTAACGACAGTTTTTGGGCTTTTGACACTATAAATCATAAAGACAGCAGCAGCAAACATAGCCTCTGGGAGGAAACAAAACACTGAGCAAACACCTATCTAAATGGACCTGACTAGCATAATTAGCATTTCAGAAGTGCACTCAGGAACATCTCACAGGGTTATACTTCAACTGGACATTGCTAACACATCTTCACTCATCAGTCACGTTCTTTTCTCTTTGAAGAATCAAAAATAGCTGTATGGATTTTCTTCAAGCTATACATATATTTCTCTGATAGTAAGTTTGAGAAGCTGCAGTCCAACATCAGTTTAAGGGGAAATTAAAAACTACTGAAAAACATCACATGAAACAAAAAATATTGCTCAGCAGCCTTAGAGAGGGAAACATAGAAAATCTAGAGAAAATTGCATCTTTGTTATAGTAGGAGATATAAAGCACAGATCCAGAATCTAAATGTGATACTTAATCCTTAATTGATGTATCCATCCATAGAAATTAAATTTTGCTCTGAAAGCAGATTACCAGATGATGGTAATTTCCAAATGCTAAAATGTCTGCTGCAACCAAAAAAGCCAGCTGCAGCCAGAACTAACTATTTACTGTAATCATAACTTGGTACAGATAACATATTGGAAAACATCACTTGGAAAGCTGTCTTAAATGAAGAACTTTATAAACTAAAAAAGCTAAATTCTTTATTTTTTGCAAAAAAGAATGTGGCAATGCATGTAACACTAATTTTTGTCTTTTTTAAAATGCAAGATTGAATAGAAAAAATACAGATCTCATTGTATTACTTAATTGAAGATCTATTCAGAAGGCCTATTAAAAAAATAGGATATATGACAAATTACTGCCTCCAATTTGTAACAGGCCCCTGCAGTTATTTGTATTTGATCTATGAATGAAAACAAAGAAGGGGGGGAACCCGAAGAATGAACAGCTCAGTCTGAGAAAAACAAGCTGTTATTAGGGCATTCTGGAGGAATTTAATTGCCTTCACTCTGATTATGAGGAGTGAGAACTGAACAGACATTTTACACATTACAGAAATGAGTAATTCTTCAAAGAAGTAGGAACAGATGGATTAACTTCTCATGTACTAACATTTGTCTGCAGAGAGATGTTAGAAGACTGAGACAAATTTCTTCTCCCGCCCTAGGTGTTAAAAATATATCAGTGCTTTATGGGAGAGAGTATTTTCCTTTTCATAATCAATATGAATACTTGCACACAGACTGAGGTAAAGGCATGAAAGTGCAATTAGGGGGGTAAAAAAAGTGTAAAATGTTCATAGTGCATTTTCATGACCTTTTTTTATCAGTCAAGAAGGTTTAGTCACTTAACATTGTCATCATTGTAAACAGATTTGTCTGACAGAATTCACATACACGAATCTTCTGCTGTCTTAAAATTAAGATACTCCAATTTTTCCAATTTAAATGTACTAAAAGGTTTAAAAATATTTTTAAACAAACAAGTGCAAATATTAAAGCTGTAGGAAAAATGAATGTACAGGACAAGACCACACATAGGACTATGCATGCACCATTAAAACAAAAGAGATTGAAAATAGAATATGTTCTAACCAACACTTTTCCAAAGTAGTGAATTATATTATCAGAGCACAAGATAAATTGCTATTTAAGGCTCAGAAAGAAAAGCCAAACCATGGAATAGTCAGTTTTCATAAAGAATATAAATTTTAATTTAAAAATATCAATAGATTCTTTGAATATGATGAACAAGTAAAAAATACAAAGAAATAGAATATGTGAATTTTAGAATATGTGAATTTGTAGAGTTTTTAAACCAAAATTCTACATTGTCTTGGAGGGCACTATAGTATTTTCATTACTAAGAGATAAAGAGTTTATATGAATGACAGTGCAAATAGAATTTTTCTAGTAGTTATTTTTGAGTCAGTAAGGAGTCAAGCAATATACCAATGAAATTTCTATCAGCCATAGGAAACACCCAGATTGTGATGCTGAAAAAAGAATTGATGCAATACTCAGAGCACTGCAGTTCTGTCCAGTCTCAGAAAACATACTGCCAGACCTGCCTTTTTACAATAGAGTATGAGAGGTTTATAAAAAAATTTGTGAAACAACTTTTGTTATGAATACGGCCGACACAGATATTTTACTGACAACTGACAAAACAGCAAAATGATACTAAAGGTTTGTAGACCTAACTGAAAAAACCCCAACCAAACAAAGCAAGCCAAAAAGTTTTTTATGAGAGCGTCTACAGTACAAACAGACAAAACCCACTGGAGATAAAAACAAGGGACATAAAATAGCCTGCTACAGTTAAGAGTCACCAAAAGAAGGAATTATTTTTATTTTCGTTTATAATTATTTTTATTTACACTTACATTTAGGTCAATGGTGTTTTCATATTACTTTCCCTTAAAGAAAATTAGGTCAAAGTTACTGACAGTTTGAAAAAAAATCAAAATTTTAGACAATTAGAACACTTCAGAATGTCACTGTTGAAGGTTATTGCGACAAGGATATTGTTATTACAAAAGTTTGGGGCTTTACATATATTCTGTCAATCATAAATAGGAGCATAGTTTGGGTTGGGAAAGGATTGTTAAGATCATCTCATTCCAACCCCCCTGATGTGGACATGGACACCTTCCATTATGCCAGGTTGTCAGAGCCTTTCCAACCTGGCCTCGAACATTTCCTGGGGTGGGTCATCCTGCCTGGGCAACCTGTTCCAGCGCCTCACCACTCTCACAGGAAAGAATTTCTTCTTAACATCTAGTCTAAAACTAACACCTTTCAGTTTAAAGCCCTTACCTCATGTTCTATCACTACATGCCCTTGTAAAAAATCCCTCTCCAGTTTTCCTGTAGCCCTCTTTAGGTATTGAAAGTGTTTTAAGCTCTCCCCAGAGCCTTCTCTGGGATTAACAAGCCCAGGTCTTTCAGCCTGTCTTCACAGGAGAGGTCCTACAGCCTTCTGATCATCTTTGTAATCCTCTTGTGGACTCACTCCAAGAGGTCCATGTGCTTTTCAGTATTATTTGAAATGTGGAAATCCCCCGAGAGAGTGCTAAATAGATATTTTGTTGTTGCTGAGAGTTAAATGTTATGGAAAAGAAATACTTCTTTCAAATTACTAATATAAATATTCCTTGCCAACAACTGTCAGCAGCAAATGTTAAGACTGTGAGTTGCCAAAAGAGAGCTTGACAGTGGAGAACTTAGTTTTGGAATGATTGTCAGCTAAAAAGATCGGTTGAACAGAAAACTAAAATTACTCTTGAATTTATTTGAAAGCTAATAATAATTGAAAAAACCA
Source organism: Aleadryas rufinucha (assembly GCA_013397815.1). Taxonomy (NCBI): domain Eukaryota; kingdom Metazoa; phylum Chordata; class Aves; order Passeriformes; genus Aleadryas; species Aleadryas rufinucha. The sequence continues at coordinate 64,020 of VZTH01009673.1, forward strand.
AAACTGTATGGAGTAAAATTAAATTTTTTACTACTGCATTCTAAACCAATTTTGATTATTATTTTTAATGGTTATTAAATTATTTTAACTTTTTAATATAAAATAATTTTACAAAGACATTTAATTTCTGTTCCTTTACACTGTTTTTATGTGGCACAAAAATCGTTCCCTGAGAAAGGAGTGAATTTAAAATTTCAGGCAGACTGATATCAAAGACATTTCAAGCAATAGAATGAATTGTGTGAATCATAAGTTTTATGTCTTTCAGGATTATTTCAGCTATAGGCAATTATGATGCTTCATAGATGTGAAAACATCAAATATAGGAGCTGAAGCCATGAAGGACTTGGAACCACAGAACGCTATGTGGTGTAACTGACAAGCACTTCATGTTACAGCAATGAGCAGCCTGGTGTACAGCAAAAGACTAACCCATGGCTGCATAAGTCCTGCATGATATCCCTGGGGTCTAGAAATTCTTCAGACACAGCATATCAAGGTGCATAACGTGCACTAAATGGATTGCAGTCCATGTCCACAGCTTGCCTGTGTGTTTAGCAAAGGGATTACGTGGTTATCTAATTTGTAATGCGCAGTAATATATGTCACTTTCTAAGGAACATAGGACATATGTCTATAAGTATTAAAAGATACAAAGAGTATAAACACAAATCATAACTTGTGCCCATGGACTCCAACTGCTACAAGGTGAGATCCCACTGTGTGTTACCTATCACCTGAGTAGATAATTTAATTTGCTGTTGTGTTGCATCACTTTGAATAAAAGGAACTGTGGAGCCAACCTCTGAGTCCAGGTGAAGTCAGCCTTTGAAAGAAGAGGAATTTGAAAGGCTCTGGTTGAATTAGGGGCAGCCAGCTGCTGAGCAGCTGTTTCTAAATGCCAGTGCTGGGCACTCAAGGTTGTAGTCCCAGCTGTGGTTTAACCGCGTGCTTGTCCTTCCATGGAATTTTCACCAGAATTGTCAGGGATTGGAGCCAGATGATCTTTAAGATACCTTCCAACTCCAGCCATTCTATAATCATCTGAAGTCATATATAGTCTCTATACAACTGACTTTAGTGCCTCTATAATAAAAAACTCATTAGCTATTTTCTCTGGAACTTGTAAGACCCTATCACCGTATATCGATTTTTATATATATATATATGCATTTCTTTTTTTTAGGACATGTGTTTGGGGAGGTTCTGTGACATTGGCTGAGACTTTACCTGTGTTCTGCTCCATGCAGACCTTAAAATTCTTCTGAAACATTTTGTATGCCTTAGGAAAAGGCTGAAATGAAACATAATTACAATCTTCCCCCTTTAATTTTCTCTTTTCCTGCCAAGAATGATCTATCAGGTTTTCAAGTGGAAGGTGCATTCTGATACATACATATTTGTATTTTTCAGGAGACATCTACAGAGTGATTTTGAATAGCAGTAAAAACAGCTCTGCAAAGTAAATAAAAAGTACTACTGCTTTTCAACACATTTATTATTTTTCCTATCCCTGTGGGCAGGCATTCAGATTAAGCTATAACATATTTTGACTCTGAGAGGAATAAAGGTGGAAAAGATAAGATTTCATTGAAAGTATAGTATTGCTTTTAGAGTACCGAATTAATTTGATGAGACACCTTGACCACTAATTCTTATGACCAACCAGACAGGTTGCAAATAAATAGCATTTTTTTCTTTATTTTGTCTTAGAAATGGTCTCAGGATTCCAGTATAATCTCATGCATTTTCAGTTTAATATATGGCTAGGAGTATTGTCTAAAAAAGCCCCCTAGCTGATTCTTGTTTAATTCTCCATGTATTACCTATAACTCTAGATGGATGAACCTGAAAACCAGGTAGGTCTTGCCTTTCCATTTACTGTGATCAGGTCTTCTCCTCTGTTTAACTATTTGGAAAAAGAAAAATCGTATTCACTTTAAATAGAGTAAGGTATGTGCTCATTTCTAGAACTACATGTTCTACTTTAAGGAAGTGAAAACCATGAACTAATACATTACTAGGTGAATATATATTTTCCATTTCAGGTTTCAAAAAGAAGAGAAGATTGCAAATTATAAAGAATCCAGGAAAATCAGGTGTTCTTGATATTTCCTATACATGCAGAGAGTTCCGGCAATGGTATGATGAAAAAATAAAGAAACTGACAAGTCGAAAGTCAAAATATAAATGACCTAAATATTATAGAGTCTGATTTACAGGTCTTTTGTATAATGCAACATTAAAAGGCTAAAAGAACGGTGTTTTAAAATTAAAACATTATCTTTCTATAAAGAAAGATTTCTATTATGCTTTTTAAAGGATGTAGGAAAACGCCATGATGAATTAATGAAGAAACTGATTATTTTAAAAAGAATCACAGAAATTACTACTTTTGCCTTGATATTTTAAACTTTTAATTACTTCTCTTATGGATGGTTGTACAGCCTCCCCACAATTTTGCATTTGCACTACGATCTAGTGATACAGACGGGCAAACTGAAACACTGATGGATGCATAATATTACAGGAAGAACTTCATGACTAGGTTTGATCTTCAATAAATGCCCCTAGGTCAAAGCAGCAATCCAGTCTGAATTCTGTGGTGGTGCTGGTAACCCTTTTTTGCCTTGCTACTATTTCATGGGTTTTTTGAGAATGTCTAGCTGTAAACATACCTTTAACTTTCTATAATAATTTCTAACACTTCAAACAGTAACCTTCTTTGAAGGTTACACTCGTCATTTTTTTTGCTGTAAGCCTCCTTTTTTTCTACCTTTCCATTTTTCCGCAAGTACTAGAGAAGTATGAAGACCTTTGTGTTGTTAAAGAAACTCCCCTTCTGTCTAGACTGTAAAAGCTGCAGAGATACAATTGATCCAGTTCTTAAGTGAAACCCAGCATTGTACTAACTTTCCTCAAACTGTATGAAATTGTATTTTTTAATTGTAATTTGGTGTCCAAAGTGAGACTTCCCAATGAAATTACTTAGAGCAGACAGAAGTAAAACAATGGATGTGAGAGATTTCTTCCTGTAGTCTTCAGATATCTCTACAATTTAAAAATATCAATTCTCATCTGCCTTTCTGCAGTAGCTCAGGGAAGGCTGGAGGTGAGCTGGGGCAAAAAAACGGAGGTGAACACTAATGTGAGGTTTTGCAGAAACACCCTCCTCTTGTGAAGGATCACAAGTGGCAGTGACACTGAAAGCAGGTGCAGCAAAATGGTGTGGCAATAGCTAATTCAAGAAAAGCGCAGTGTCCTAGGTTACGTGCCCAAAAGCATTTATTCTTTTACCATCTTCATAAAATATTGAATCCAGGTGGGNGTGACTAGAAAGTAGGATTCACACATGCTTTTTTTCTTCAGGCTCTAACACAGCAAAATCCAAACTGCAACACATGGAGTGATCTAGTTTCATGCATTGCTTTTTCCTGAATCTGTGCATTGGAACAGATGTGAAATGTCTGTATCTTAGTCTTGCAATAAAGATCTGGTCTTTATTATTCACCCATCAGACTGCAGTGGGAAGCAAATTACTTTGAGTCCCCCATCACTTTTTGTGGGGTTTATAAATAGTAGCATTGTAGATCTGCTTTAAAAACAAACTATACTTAGCAAAGGGCTTTGGAGGGGCCATGGCCATGAAGAATGCTTTCACTCTCATCGCTGAGACATGAAATGCAATTTGGAAAGTTCTGTAAGTGACTCACATGGCTTATTGCCTACAGCATCTGCAAAAGCACTGATAAGAACCATGCCTAAATTAAAATGGCACTGCTGTATTCAAGAGGTTTTTCTGAGTTGCACATGGTTAGCAAGTGGCCTTACAAAGTGGGAGCACAAATGCCTTTCTTCGAAATGGGAGGGGATGAAAAACAATGCTCCTTCTCACTGGCACTGGTCCAAATATTATTAATCACTTTCAGAAAATAACTTCATGCTTGTAATAGGTTCAATATGCAAAACCCATCCTGCAGTTTACAATTTTGGGAGAGAGAGGGGTACTGGGATAAAAGTTAGTGAAAGAGCTACAGAAACTCATTCTCTTTCCATCCTGTTTCTAGAACTGGGAATCTCTTTTTAAGCACATACACAATATTTATTGATATCTAGTTCCCAAATCTTGTCACTTTATCTTGCACATAGAAAAAAAATCTTATGTAATTAAACTACACTGCCAATTTTAACACTACCCTTTCGTGTGTCTTAACATGAATTGAGAGTACAATCACTTATGATGCTCGCTATTTCTTCCTAAGACAATATTGAACAATCCATCAAACATGAAGTGAAACTTGCTGTCACAGGAAATCACTAAACCCAACATTGTACAGTCAAAACGAAGAATGCAGTTTTTACAGACATGCATGGAAGCACATACACATTAAACTGGGCTGGTTGATGCCTTTAAGCTAGAGATCATAAATCGTCCAAACTTTTCACCTTTTAATATGATGTTTATATTGTTAATAAAGTAGTTTTACTGAGCCATTTTCCATTGCTCTTTGCCTGACTTCTTCATTTTTTTATCCATGTTGGGTGGGAATTTTTGCGATAGCCTTAAGGAGTCATGTACATGTCCAGTATCATCACTTCATAGGGATGAGTGGCTGACATTTGAGATTGCTCTGTCAATCATGTACTTGGGTGAGTGCCTGTTAGATGAAAAACTGTGGATAGAAGAATGAGATTATCCTTTTAAAAAGCTACTATATAGTGATAACAGTAAAATTGCCTGAGGAGTTATTTTAGACTTCCACATCAGAAACTTATGAAAGGCTCAATTCTCAAACTTTTAGTCTTGAGTACCTAAATTTTCTATGCTTTGCAGGTCTCAAAATCCTTGAATTTAGCATGGAGAAGCCTTTTTTTGAGATTATTTTAGTCACCATCAAGCAAAAGCAACAGTATTTTTGAGCAATACAGCTCACTGCAACTTCTGTACATCCATAAATTTATTTCAAGTACAAAACTATCAGCCTCTTCTCATACCTAGTGTTTCTTTAAGTAACTTCACAGTATTAGAACCTAGGACTCAAGGTTTATATTGATGAAATTTCTTCTTTCAATTAAGCAAAAAGGTAAACAGTTCAGAGTATATCCCATTATGATTAGAGTATGATTTATGCAAATTGATATGATTAGGAGTTACAAATACTCTTCAGTTGCACTTTACAGTCTGGACAACAGAAATGAAAAAAGAGAAGGAAATTAATTCACTTGCTTAGTTAACCTATAAGTTTACTGCCTCTTTCACTAAGTCAGTTGTAGGTACTGACCTATTGAAATTAACCGCCTTGGAAAATGAGTTAATGCCATATATATCAATATATATATGTAATATTAAAGCTAAAGAGTAAATCACTGAAACATTTCCAAGAACAGAGAATAATCAACCAAATCTCAGAAAAGTTAATACTACACTGCTACTTCTTTCATCTCTAAAGAAAAAAGAAATGCTACTCTTCCACATCTGTCTCCTGCAGACTTGAGTTTTATTTTTACAAGCTGAATTGAAAGTTGACAATGCTAAATACACAAGTACACTAATGCATGCGTATTGTTGCTCTTCTAAATGTGACTTTGGTCCTTAAATATCTTTAGGTTTTCTAAGAAATTGACAGTGTTTTGAAAATTTTCCTACTAATCAAAACTTATTTTTGAAAGGAGCCAAATGTGTTTTCTCATAATGAATGAACACAATTCAACTGGGAAATAAAATAAAAAAACTTTCTGGTTTTGTGTTTTGGCTTTTTTTTCCAAAGCATCTTCCTGAAAATTGAACTGGTTTCCTTTCATAAAATACAGGATGATAGACAATCTCACCAAAACATTTGATTACTAGTACAGAACAATCACTCACAGCAATTTTCATAATAAGCACCTGAAAGAAAATCAAGATTAACATCTTCAGTTACCTGAAAGGAGCATTTAGTTGTATTTATTTAATAACTGAAAGAAATAAAGTATAATACAAAATTCATATTATATGCAGGGTTTTAGGATTTGCATTCTTGCTTTGTGGGAAAGGAAAGTTACTGTTAGGACTACAAAGATGACATCAATCTTGACAGTTTTTGGAATCAAGTACCTGCCAAAAAGATCTGCCCACCTACTTGACAGCTTGTTATTTAAACACTTAAAATTAATTTCCTCTCCTTTCACAGAACAGTGCTTCAGAGAATAAATCTTTCCTTAAACATAAATGAAAACTCTAGAACATAAGGTATACATTCTCTTTAAAGAAGGTTCAGGATTTCTTTGAGCCATAAACCTAGGAAATCAGTGCTATGAGAGGAACATGAGGAAATGTGTGTATTCTTTCACAACCACAATAACATACACTTTTCAATTACATACCTGAGAACAAATATTAAAACAAAGGACCACTAAACTGTTAACTAAGAATTTTTTGTTCTATTACTACAGGATTTTCAGTGTTGAAGAACATACTAAGATAAAGTTTGGTTCATGAAACACAGAAATGTTACACTGTACAAATGAATAAAACCTTCAAATTACCTAGCAGGCATTCCCCTAGCAAGAATAAAACAAGGCATTGTTATGAATTACAAAAGAAGCAATATTTAAGGTGACTAATTTCTGTCTGTTAGACCATGAATACCTCAAAAAGATGTATTTTACAGGATTAGATATGAGAACTATTGTGGTTTAACCCCAACAGAAGCAAAGTATCATGCAGCTACTCATTCACACCCCCATTCACCATGGTGGGAGGGAGAGGAGAATGGGAAAAAAGTTAAATTCTACAATTTTGGCAAGAACAATTAATGATGGAAATAAAATATTAATATTATTAACAATAATGTAATGAAATGGGGGATAACAAAAAGAGAAAGGGGAAAAAAACCCAAAAATCCCACAAGTGATGCACAGTGCAATTGCTCACCATCTGCTGACTGAATCCCAGCTGGTCCCCCAGCAGTGATGGGCTCCTACCTGCCAACTCGACCAAGATTTTATACTGGGCATGGCACTCTGTGGTATGGAATATCCCTTTGGCCAGTTCAGGTCAGCTGTCCCTGCTATGTTCTTTCCCAGCTTCTTGTGCCCCTCCTCACTGGCAGAATATGAGACACTGAAAAGTCCTTGACTTTTCAGTGCAGGGTAAGCACTGCTCATCAATAACCAAAACATCAGTGTTATAGCATTATTCACATACTAAATGAAAAAACAGGGCACTGAACCAGCTACTAGGAAGAAAATTAACTCTATCCCAGCCAAAACTAGGATAGAATCTTGTAATAAATGTTTTAAAATACAGTTATAACTAAAAGTTAAAAATGTGTATTCCTTTTATTGCAGGATAAAAAGCACCTGGCTACTAACATTTGGTAAATTGTCATCTTTAAGTAGAGTAAGTTTTTCTTTAAAACCTAATTCTAGGGTATCTCTCAGATATTGAATCACTACAGGAATGGCAAAAAAAATCACCTTCCTTTCAGATAAATACAAATACAAATATTATTAAAATAAAAGAAAATAGTATTGCACTTGTTAACAAAGGCATGCTTTGTAATGAAATTACTTTTCTCTCAATGTAGTTAAAAATGTGATAATGATGATGATGATGATGATGATTAAAACTAAGACACTGTTACTGTCTTAAACTAGAAGTGTCCATTGGCCAATAATTTCCTTGAGATGTGTGGTAGAAGTATAAACAAAGGATACGTGTCTTGGGTAGAGACCTGTCAAACAACAGTCTAGAAACAGCATCACTTCTTCTGCATGAAATATGACTACACAGACAGGTGATGATAGACAGGAATTTAATCTATGCCAAGCAGAAAAGCAGCGTGAAGTTATGGCTTCTAGGCTAAAGTCAATTCATAAGTTTGTGTTTATCTAAATGTGCTCACAGATATATTACAGGTGTGATTACAAGTGACAACTACTAGTAAATACCTGAGTAGGTATGTCTGTTTTTCTGGTAGCATAGGTAGCCATATAAAAACAGTGTGGGTAGTTCTGTGGAGCTTAAATTACAGTGCAGGAAACCTATGAATGAGTTCACAGCTCTGCAGGTTATTCTATTGGTATTATATTTATTTTATTGTATTGATCTAGTTTTAAAGTTTTCTTTTCAAAAGCTGTTTTCTCACTAGAGATGTTGGAGAGATGTATAAAACTATTTAATATTTTTATGAAAAACATCACAACTAGGAAAAATAGTTATGGAAATTGTAATCTTAGTTCTCTGAGTCACATAATACAGAAATATAAACATGAAAACTGTAATCTAGTGTTATCTGACAGACATACTATATAACATGAACTGATCTTAAAATCCCTCCTCAGATAGGCAGTGTCACATAAGTGTCTCCATATCCAGATGTTAGAGCTTGCCACTTGCCTCACAGACCTATTTTTTATATTGCACACCATATTATGCTATCAATATAAATATGTGTCACAAAGAAGTTTATTTGCAGAGGCAGAGCTTTGGAAGAGAAAGAAACATAAGACAAAATCAATACCAAACCAGAATCAATAAAACAAATTAGATCTGCAGTTTTGTTCTTCCTATTCCTGTTCATATTTTATTTACCAAGGCCTTAGCTTTTTATTTACCAAGGCCTTAGCTTTTTATTTTTGTACTGTAAATTAGGTTTTTTCAATTCCTCCAGTGTACTACATGAAGTGTTCCAGAACTCAGATCTAACTGTACATGGATACACAAGTCTTGTTTCTCCATTTATGGAAAAAAGTAAATAAAGGAACGTAAATAAATATTAAATAGTTACAGCACAAAATCTGAAATTAATTAATATTCTATAACTTTTGGGAATATTTTTATCCTACCAAGGATTTACCAAAGGTTGTGACAAAAGTGGTGTATTCTGATCTTTTTCCAACATGAACCGCTGTGTCTCATCCTCTTCTATGTGGTGAGTCTGCATTAGTGAAACTAGAGAAAGTCTTGTGCTATGGATTGGGACTAAAAGCCTTTGAATTCAGCTCATATAAACTTGGTGCATTGCTGCTCAAAGTAATGCTCAAGCAATGCACTGCAGTTCTTGAAATGGCAGCCACATGGGCTGGGCAGCAATATGCACTGATGGGTACCCACATTTCAGAGTGCCAGCTGTATAGGGTTTACACTGCAAGGGGGTTTTTTTCAAGGAGGAGAAGAGCTGCAGGAGTGGCTTCTGAGAGAAAACGCCTGATGCTGTCTGCACATTGAACAGAAAAACTTCCAGACAGCTCCAAGAAGGACCCACTGCTGCCCAAAGCTGGCGCCCCTGCATTAATATATTTGAGAATGGGGACACAAAGTACGGCAACAGCATCTGGGAGACTGGAGTGAGAATACATGAGAGCAACAGCTGTGCAGATCCCAAGGTCAGTGAAGAAGGAGGGGTGGGAGGTGCTCCAGGCACCAGAGCTGAGATTGCCACGCAGCCCCTGGTGCAGACCGTGGTGAGGCAGCTGTGCCCCTGCAGCCCACAGAGGGCCACAGAGGAGCAGATATCCACCTGGAGTCCCCGGAGGACTCCATACCAGAATAAGGGTTACAGGAAAAAGGCTGTAAGCCTGTGGAAAGCCTGTGCTGGAGGAGGGTCCTGGCAGGATCTGTGGTCCCATGGAGAGATGAGCCCACCCTGGAGCAGATTTGCTGGCAGGACTTGTGACCCTGGGGAGCACCCTATGGGAGCAGCCTGTCCATGAAGGACTGAACCGTGTGGAAGGGACCCCCACTGGAGCAGTTTGTGAAGAGCTGCAGCCTGTGGGAAGGAGACCCATTGGAGAAGTCAGTGGATGACTGTCTCCTGTGGGAGGGAACCCACTCTGGAGCAGGGGGAAGGTGTAGGGAGGAGGGAATGGCAGAGACAGGGTGTGATTAACTGACCACAGCAGCCATCTCTGCATGCTTGTGCCACTTGGGAGAGGAGAATCAGGGACAAAGTTAAGTCTGCAAAGAAGGAAAGGGGCAGGGTAGAGGTATTTTTTTGTTTTGATCTTATTTGTCATTATCCTTCTCTCTTATTAATTAGTGATAAATGAAGTTAATTTTCCCCAAGTCAACTTTGTCTTGTCCGTGACAGTAATTAGTGATCCCCTTGTCCTTATCTCAAGATTTTGATTTTAATTTTATTTTCTCCTCCACATCTTGTTGAGAATGGGAATAACAGAGTGGCTTTAGTGGACATCTGGTGGCCAGCCAAGGTCAACTCACCACACTAGCAAATGAAATGTATGTGAAAATAAATATGAATTCTAAGGGAAAAAAACTTGCTCTTCCATTAATGTTACAGCAGGGTTTTTCCTATGAATGATCATGGCTTTAATAAAAAATTAAGTAAGCAAAAAATAAATCCAAGCATGGATGTAGAATGAAGACAAAACCAGGGCAGAAATTCATGGCATAGAAGAAACTAAAAATTAGGTACTATTGTATCACCCAAAAGTTTTCTTATTTCTTTTCTCAAAGAATAATCAACAGTGGAAACTTTAGGAGGGCATAACAGCAGGGCATAGCAACATTGGTCGATAACCTGGAATGAAAAATTAAGGTAATGCTGGTCTTGTGCAAGCAACAAACAGTGCTAGTGTTCCAAGCACTAGACTAGTTGACTAAGGTGAATCTCTAAAATACATTTAATTTGAACATGGAACAGGTGAAAACCAGAATTGATTACAAAATATATCAGAAGTAGGAGGATACTCAAATGTAAAAAAAATAATTAATCTACTGATCTCTGGAGTAAGTGCTCTTAAAAGCACCATACCTGTACCATTAACTGATCCTTTCTAGATGTACCTTTCTAGGTACCTATTCTGTGGTGTGGACATCCCTAGTATCAATGGCAACTCCCATATTTTGTTTTTAAAATATATATAAGATTTCAATATCAGAAAATCCACTTGTCTTAATGTGCATGAAGTCTAACTGCCTAGAACAAAATAAATGTGTGCTTTTCTCCTGATGTACCAAACTAACATAAGAGAAAAGGAAAGATTAGTTCACAAACAGGAATCACCAGAATTTCTAGCATAGCAATGCAGGCTAAAATTAATTCTATCAAAAAAACCCCAAACCGACATCACTCAAATCCTCCACATCTCAGGTCTATGTTAAAAATAGGCATCTAGAGACAGCTCAGCTGAGCTCATATTTTCAGTCTAATCCCTCCCAAAAATGATACAGAGTTTTAGCTTACTTTTCACAGTCAGATTTAGCTTGCAAACACTTGGTTAATGTACTTGAAATAGCCTTTACATGTAGGAGGCATGTACTTTAGAGTAGCAATGCGTGTGAGAAGCTTGAAAAGTGTTGCAGTGTACCGGCTACACGGAGGAGAAAATAAACTTGCTAGATGTCACACTAAAGTGACCTGTTCCCAACTTCAAGTGATGTGCTTCGAGGTCACAAATTTACCCTTGTGGGAATGATGAGTATTTATGTCACTACTATAAATCAATCCCAAAAGCCAAAGAAATATATGGGTATGAACTTATCCTACTATCAGCTTGGTCTGTTTACTACCTGCAAAGTTTTTAGCATGTCTAACACTAATTTTCCAGGACCCGATTTTCAGACAGAAGTAAAGTCTGACTTCTCTTGTGTGTTTTTACATTTATCTGATGTGTAGCTATTATATCAACACGTCTACAAAGCTGTCAACTCCTCTCAGAACCCTTCCTTAACAGCTGATAACTTTTTTACATGTGTGTGCACCTGAATATTGTGTGCACACAGGTGTGCATGTCCCAAATGGATTGTGCAGTCAGTTTGGAAATAATGTTTAAGGTGATTTTTTAATTAAATTCTATCCTGTTTGGGTATAAAAAAAGACAAGATGCATTCACATTCAGCAGTTTGTTTTGCCATCTTTGTCACTCTTTCTTCAGAACTCTCACTCATATCTCAGAGGCTCAAAACCTACACAACTTCATCAGATGCTACAAGAGTTTTCTCCAGGCTTAACAATATGGTCAGCTTCTGTCCCACGTTCATTTGCAATCTTAATTTCCAAACTGAAGGCACTGGAACTGCGTAACTATCAGCAGAGTAATGACATCTCTCCATCTGCCCTTAAACAGAAAGAAAACTATCCTTGAAATGAACATGTTGCAAGCTTTATACATCTCATCTTTTAAAAGTATCTTCCAATTCATTTACACTACATCTGTCAATGAGCAGTTCGCCCACTGCTAGTGCCTGTATCAATATCTAAATGTATCACTAGAAATTGCCTCTCTTTACTTCAGAAAGTGTGGCTCTGTTTCCATGGGAAAAAATAAGTTGTTTTAACTGAGACATGATAAATTTATCTTCCTTCAGGGGAAAAAAAAAAAAGGCATACATTTGTTCTTCTCTTACCACTTGGCTTCCTCATCCACATTGATTTTCTTCCAAAGCAAGAATTCTGAACACAGTTAATTTTTATTTCTATCTCTACTTTTTTTGGGACAGTTTGCCTACTGTCACTTCCATAATATTGCCAAACTCAGTCTCTACTTTAACCATGAGTTTGTTGGTATTCTTATTGTTTCCTACTGTAGTGCTGCAGTCACTGCATCATTTATGATTTCCATGGAGCCCTACTTCAGAGAACAACAAAGTGATACAGCCTCATTATCATTCTTCTCCAAGGCAGTATCAATTTCTTGAAAGAAATGAGGCAAAAGGAAAGGAAATAGATACCGATGGAATAGGTAAATGACAACTAAAGAATATATTAACTAATAAATAATTTTAAAGTTCTAAATAAAAGTCTTGAGTTAAGGAACTGTTTATTATTGTTGCTGACAGACTATAATACGCAAGATAAATATAATGAAAATAAGATTTCAGAATGTCATCATCTGCACCGCTTTTTAAAAGATATTTGGAAATTACAATTTTCTGCATTTAGGTATAAGGCACTCACTCCATTTATCGTCTTATGTTTATATTTATTACTATCTGAGGCAAACCAATTTAGGAAAGGCATGAGTAAAAATGGGTTTCATCATAATCTTTAGGAGCCCTGAATCAAGTCATTCTTTTAGGAAGTTACTTAGGAAGCCTGAGAGGTTGCTCTTAAATGTATTTAAAGAGCAACCAAGCAGCAAAGAAATATTTCAGTCCTATTTGAAGAAAGCATGTCATTTTTTCATTACTGTCAATACATAAATTTATATTTAAGGAACAGAATTATTCTGTTGACTATCTGGATGAGCCATCATTGATCAAAGTGGAGCTGCTGTTCAAAATGCCTTCTTCAGGCATCCTGTTGTGACAGGGCACTCCAGTGTGTCAGGATTTCATAGAAAGTTAGTGTCCTGCAGGAGACACAGTCTCAGGATTGTTCAAAGCACAGTCACCCAGAGCTAACCAAAAGGATGTATCAAGCAGAGAGGTATCTTTGAATTCTCATTTTGTTTGATATTTATTCATGACACTCAAGAATAAATTGAGTGTCATGAGAATAAATTGATTATGCCTGTCTGTGCAAATTTAGGATACTGACTACTTTCCCAGTGAAAGAATCCTAAGTAGAACCCCCCTAAAGCCTCTCTCTGTTTAGGAGCACTGAGGTGTGAAAGGGTCTGAAGTTCACCTTTATTGTTAAAATACCAGCAGAAGAAATTCATTATTCTTTCCTATCTCAATTCAGTTACAAAAACTCAATGCCATGTTTCCCAGTTTCCAATTCCCAAAGTGTTGACACACAAAATAGCACATATGATTCTTGTTCCTCATGCTGAAGTCAGTTTTGAAACACAAAATTATCAGACCGGACAGAAGGAAAATTGATTGGAGGAATTATCTCTTCCATGACTGGCAAATGTGCATTCCAGTCTATTCCTTTTCTAGAATTGTTCCAGGGTTGAACTCAATAGATGTTTAGTACAAAAATGTCGTAGTAATCTGCAGAGAAGCAATGGGGAATTAAGTCTTCTCACTGTCAAAAGCTATAACAAAAGCTATCCTGTTCAGCTCTGCACTTAATGTCTGAAGGGGAGTATACCAAGATGCTAACAGAGTAATAACCGATCCTGAGTTGCCATGAATGACAGTTGTCTGAGGGTAAAGGAGGAAAACTGCAGCTTAAAAACAAACAAAAAATATTCATACATTTAAAAGATGTCACTATGGTCTTGAAGGCTGTTTTGAAAAAGATTGTGGCCATGAGCTTTGGAGCGTTTCATGCACACTTAGCAACCAGGTCTTTGACAATTTTACAGGACATAAAAATCCTTTCTTAAATCATTTAGTATAGAAACTGAAAGATAAATGCTAAAGGAATATCAAAGTCCAGTATGTGATGCCTCTCCATTTCTTATAAGCTTTCTGACCTGCTCTTGAATATAAGCACCTAAATCGTTGTTCAAATCCTATAAGCCCCACATAGGAACTACAGCAGGGAGTCTGTTCTTACAATACAGATCATTCTGGTTTTTTCTCTCCTCTCTCAGATTATATAGCTAAAATAAAGCTTTCTAACAATGAACTTGTTTTCATGGATTTCCAATACCAATCCAGGTATTTCTGTAATTTCTTTTTAATATACTTATACCTTTTCACATAAGCAATGGCGCTAATTGAGTTCTTTTTTCTAGCATTCCTTACAAAAAACCAGTTCTGTTATATGCATTCTATCTAACATTTGATGTGGTAGAACATTTTATTTTACATTGTACTACCTAAAAATGAAAACTGTTCCCTTGCTGCACTTCTTAGCACTTCTCTTTTGTAAACGTATAGGCTATTCTCTTTGTGAAAATTCAGTGAATTGTGTTCTATTACCTTAAGTAAAAACTAAACCATGTCCCTTTGTATACAAATTTAGTCAAACTGGCAAAGTTTTTGTGCAATGAATAATTGGATATTGGAATATCTTTGGATAGAGAGAATTGGGTGGGGGTTTTTTGTTTTGTGGGGGTTTTCTCTCCTTTGTTTTTCTTTGTTTTTGTGAAGAAATGCAATTACTTTTACTCTATACTATAAATTACAATAAAAGGCTTGGAGATAGAAAAGGTTTCACGTTATCCTTATAGATCTTGTTTTAAATGCAATAACATTTTTAGTTCATTAATTTTCTTATAAAAGCAGAAATATTTTTATTTTAACATAATTGGCACTGGCTTGCTACCTAGTCTCATTTACTGCTTTGATTTTTGGCTTTAAATCTTGTTTTTCCTATCTATTTCAGACTCAAGCAAGGCGCAGTCATTCTCAAAGGTTCTATCCTGTGACCCACTGATCTTAGTTTTCCCTTTTGCCCTGGCTTCCGTGAATTGGATCATTATGTTCTCCCTTTGTAGAGACAGAAGGTTGCATGACCCACACTTAGAAATCAGTAGAAGAGAAAGTGAGCCTGGTATATAAAAAGGATTATTACTCCTGCTGTGGGATTCTGCAGTTGGTAACATGCTCATTTTCTGTCCTCAGAGCTTTACTGAACTTTTGCTAGCTCACAAGGTGATAAACCACTTTTCTCTGAAAATCTGTCCCTCAACCATCATTGCTCAAAAGCTGTGTGTCTTCCCTGTCTGCCATTCTGGAATGCTGCTTTACAAGGCATACATTTTCATGGTAATGTTAATCCCTGTAGACAAGAATAAATTTGTACAGTGGAGGATACAAGGAGTTCTCTGTATAGGGGGCCAAATCCAGTCAAGAGCTCCATCACAGTATCTCCATCTGGAAGTGTGTGAAAAATCCTGGTGAAAGAATAAAGACTAAGCTCAGTCTTAGGAGAGCAGATGCTGGACATCTACATGGTGCCATAATCCAGTGAGATGAGAAAATCTATCACTGCAGTTCAGAGAAGTCTCTCCCATGCACTAATATTTTGAATTTTCCAGTCTCTGTGTAATTTTCCTCTAACCTTTTCTGTGACTTCCAGTTCTCCTTCAGTCATACAATTTTTCCTCTACCCTTCAGTCTTTTCCACTTCTTTTTGTCTAATTCTTGTCTCAGAGTATCTTCTGTTGTCCCAAGAGACCATGTATTGTCCTATATGTAAAGAGTCTTCTTCAGCTTTGCTGTGTCGTACTTACAGTCAGCTGACATCCAGACATATCTAGGCTATAAATATTTCAATTAATATTTTTCAAATGCTAATTAATATACCATATTCCTTATTATGAAAAAAAATTTTGCTTTCTTGGATGCATTGCAGCTATACTTTATGCAAAACATACCTACTTCCAATTGCACAGGCATTCATTGGCACTTGTTTACTCATCAACAAGTTGCCAAAACTGTTTGACGATGCCTTGTGAGAAGGTTCATAATGTACTTTTGCATATCCAAAGTCAGTATTGTCACTGACAGTTTCATTTGCAAGTTCTTCCAAGATGATAATTTGATTTGATTAATTATGAAGGCTGAGAATTTTAGGAATCCCCTGGTGAGCAGTAGCAGTCCATGGGAATAACAGTGACTGGCAATGAGGGGAGGAGGCTGCCCAAGAGACAATTCTTGTTATCAAGTCTGTTGGTTATAAACACTGCTAGTAATGCTAAAACAAATATTTCCTGAACAATTTCAATTCCTTGCATCTCTTCTCAGTATTAGTAATGAGTTTCCAGTTTTTATCTTGTTAGAATAAAGAGGGGTTTACTTTCCCATCAAATTTCACTCAGACTAGTCTGACACATATCAGGAATGCAAATCCTGAAGGACTGAAGAAAATGACTGCTGGGTTACTCTTGGTGTTTCATTTATTTGACTCAGGCTGCCAGGACAGACAAACAGGAAGACTCTCCATCAGAGTGAAGTCACAAAGATGAAGCTTTAGAGTATTTCTTCTGCTGTGGGAAATATTAGAGAGATAAACACCTACCAAACTTGGACAAAAAAAAAAAAATCTTGCTGAGAAATGTGAAGGTTATTAAAAGATATTAAGATGTCATCCACATATATCCTTGAAAGAAAATATCTCATTAACCTTCTTTAAAAATCAGACATCTTGTCCTTGGTACAATTATAAAATAACTACAAGTATTAATAAAAAGGGAAATTTTCCGCTAAAGTGAAGATGTACCCTGTGGTCAGTCTAAAGATACCACACAGCAGGGGCTGGTCCTTTTTTTTCAAAGGATGATGGAGGCTTCAACTTATATGAAAGGAAGAATCTGGCTATTAAAATAGCATAACTATGGTATCCAGTGATATTTTTCCTTAAGCCTTCCATTTTTATGAAAATGTTAATTACCATAAAACTTGCAGTATGCACTGAATGCAAAACTAACTATTTTCAGTTAAACCCAAGTTGTCAACAAGAGAATATCTATTCAAACTAGAAGGAATTATTTCTTTAAAAAAAAAAATCCGATATTGCCCTAAATGTCATGATTTCCCTCAAGCTCACCTTTCAAATCTGATTTGGATTTTTACAACCTAGGTTAAAGCATTAGTCTCCAGTACAAAAATGAGAAAGACTTAGTGAAATGTACTGAGAAGCCCACACCAAATAACAAAGGATTTTGAAATATTCATCTTAAAGTTCTGCAGAAAGATCACAAGTTCTCCATTTGTTTTTCACTGTTTAGTGTTACCAGTAGACTAGAAGGCTTAATGACAACAGAATATCAATATCTATGTCAGCTGCTGTTTGTGTATTGATTTAAAACTAAATTTTAGACAAAACTTATTTTCATAATCTAATTTTCAGCTGACAAAAGCAGATGGGACATAGTGATCACAGCTGAAAGACAATGTCTATTTTAGAAGAACAACTTCACTTACTCATACGGAATGCCAGTTCCTAAATAAACAATTAAAGAATCAGACCTGAAGGTAATTTGTCAAAATCAAGAAAAACTGCTCTGTCTATAGCAAGTGTCTCAAAAAGGACCAGAAGGTTATTTTCTGAAAATGACGAAGTATTGCTATCCCTAAGCTACCCATTTTTTTTTTTAAGGATCAGTTAATATTACTGTAAATATTTCTTTTTCCTTTCCAAGCTTGAAGTTGCATTTTTATACCTTTCATTGTCTCCCTCTTTAATACAGGAATCAAGTGACTGCTATTCCATGCAGTCTCAGTAATGAAAACATATCTGTTCCTGATCCACAGTACAATCATATAATCATAGAGTATTTTATGTTGGAAAAGCACTCTAAGATCCTGAGGTTGAATTGTTAATTTAGGACCACTCTACTCACTGTTAAACTGTATCCCCAGGGCCCACATCCACACATTTTTGGAACAGGTTCAAGGATGATGACTTCACCACCTCCCTGGGCAGCCTGTTCCAATGCCTGACCACCTGCCACTTCTTACAATGAAGAAATTTTTCCTAGCATCCAATCTAAACCTTCCCTCGCATAGGCTGAGGCTGTTTCCTCCTGTCCTGATACTTGTTACCTGGGAGAAGGGACATCTCCACTGTGTCTTGTCTTATTCTCAACTTTCTATCCCAGAATGAAATTATCTTATTATTCTGACTTCTTACACTTATTATTTTTAGTACTGCTAAATGCTAGCAGTATGAATATAGGCATTTATTCCCCTCCACAAAAAAAGAAAAGGAAAAAAAAGAAAAAGAAAAAGAAAAAGGAAAAGAAAAAGAAAAAGGAAAAGGAAAAGAAAAAGAAAAAGAAAAAGAAAAAGAAAAAGAAAAAGAAAAAGAAAAAGAAAAAGAAAAAGAAAAAGAAAAAGAAAAAGAAAAAGAAAAAGAAAAAGAAAAAGAAAAAGAAAAAGAGAAAAAGAAAAGGAAAAAGAAAAAGAAAAAGAAAATTCAAGTTTTCCAATAGCTATCTTTGTACCAAATTAATCTTCTGGAGTAGGAACTTTTGCAAGAGTGTTGGATAGAAATTAATTTCAGCAAACTCTGATCTTCCTCTCTCCTCCTTGGTATATTAAGTCTAGTTTTCTAGAACATCAGACATTTTGGCTATTAAAACATCTTGCTTCCTGACTCCTATCTTTCCTAATGAAGTGTCAAGTCATCTGTTCTGCCCATGGTCATGATTTACTAACCATAACTGATAGTGATATTTTATGACATGTATTTTTCTAATTTGGATGCCATTTCCATGTAGCAATTTTACCAAGGTGAACCTTATGCTATTGGTAGACCAACAAAGATTTTAATAGCATCAAATCACCTTCTGAAATCTGCTTGAAAAATTGACATTTCATAAAAAAAAACCCAACCAAACAAAAAACCCAACAACCTTCTCCTGTAATCACATAAAAGAATATTCAAGGCTAAATTTTTCTGCTAAACAAATCTGTGCTGTCACATTGCCTAAATTCCCAGAGAAGAAAGCCAATATCAAAGAATCAGATGTCTGCTGGAACTAAGAATGCAGTTGAAATCTCTTGACTCTTGTACAGTAATCTTAGTTGTAAATAGCAAGTGAGCTCTCACATTGAAACACATATTTTTAATATCATTATTTTTCTGTACCAGAGCAACTCATATATAATTAAAATTAAGATTTGATAAAAAAATCTGTGCTTAAATTGTTTCAAATAAATTGTTTTGTTTCACTCTTGACATGTAAGATTAGATATTAAGATAAGATTTGAATACTTCATATTCTTGTTATAATTAGAAGCCTACTTCTCTAGATTTTATTTGTATTATAAAAGTTTTAAACCAATACCACAGTTAAATGCATGAAGGAGAGACACAACAGTTCTCTGTCAAACACAATGCATGAACCAGAGGCTACAAACATATGTGTCTGTGTTTGCACATGCACAAGTGTGTGTGTGAGAGACAAAAAGACAATCACAGAATCACAGAATCACAGAATCACCAGGTTGGAAGAGACCTTCAAGATCATCGAGTCCAACCCATGCCCCAACACCTCAACTAACTAAACCATGGCACCAAGCACCACATCCAATCTCTTTTTAAACACATCCAGGGATGGTGATTCCACCACCTCCCTGGGTAGACCATTCCAATATTTTATCACTCTCTGTAAAATTCTTCCTAATATCTAACCTGTATTTTCCCTGGTGCAGCTTAAGACTGTGTCCTCTTGTTCTGTCAGTTGTTGCCTCGAAAAAGAGGCCAACCCCCAACTGACTACAACCACCTTTCAGGAAGTTGTAGAGGGTGATAAGGTCACCTCTGAGTCTCCTTTTCTCCAGGCTAAACAATCCCAGCTCCTTCAGTTGTTCCTCATAGGGCTTGTGCTCCAAGCCCTTCACCAGCCTTGTTGCCCTCCTCTGGACATGCTCAAGTGTCTCAACGTCCTTCCTGAACTGAGGGGCCCAGAACTGGACACAGTACTCAAGGTGTGGCCTCACCAGTGCCGAGTACAAGGGAAGAATGACTTCCCTGGTCCTGCTGGCCACACTATTCCTAATACAGGCCAGGATGCCATTGGCCTTTTTGGCCACCAAGGAGCACTGCTGGCTCATGCTGAGTCGGCTGTCGACCAGTACCTCCAGGTCCCTTTCTGCCTAGGCACTGTCCAGCCACTCTGTACCCAGGTTATAGCATTGCAGGGGGTTATTGTGGCCAAAATGCAGGACTCGGCACTTGGACTTATTAAACTTCATCTTATTGGACTCTGCCCATCTATCCAGCCTGTCCAGGTCCCTTTGCAGAGTCCTCCTACCCTCCAACAGATTGACACATGCTCCCAGCTTAGTGTCGTCTTCAAATTTACTGATGAAAGACTCAATGCCCTCATCCAGGTCATCAATAAAAATGTTAAACAGAACTGGTCCCAGCACAGACCCCTGGGGGACACCACTAGTGACCGGCCGCCAGCCAGATGCAGCACCGCTCACCACCACTCTTTGGGCCCAGCCATCCAGCCAGTTCCTGACCCAGCAGAGTGCTCCTGTCCAAGCCATGGGTTGCCAGCTTTTCCAGGAGTATGTTGTGGGAGACAGTGTCAAAGGCCTTGCTGAAGTCTAAATAGACAATATCCACAGCCTTTCCCGCATCCACCAGGCGGGTCACCTGGTCATAAAAGGATACCAGGTTGGTCAAACATGACCTACCCCTCCTAAACCCATGCTGGCTGGGTCTGATCCCCTGGCCATCCTGCAGGTGCTGCATGATGGCACTCATTATAAAATCCTTCTTTATTGTGGTGAAATGCAAAAGTATCAACTAAGAGTCATGGCAAGCATGCAACAGCATACACTCAGCTGTTCTAAGCTTACACTACTTACATAAAACAGGTCAATGCCTTGGGAGCATAATATTTCACAGATAACTTTATTTAAAACTTTTAAAATAGATTGATTGATAAATCAAATGGCATTGCCAACAAAAAGTGAAAGTCTTATTTGGATATGACCTATTTATCTTTCTAGCATATTGAGTTCCCCAAAAAAGAGGATGACTCCCAAATATTATGCTAATAGTATTTTTCCCTCAGTTTTGAATATATTTTACATGGAATCAACCCAGATATGGAAGAAAATTTGAATTACTATCTATCCTCACATTGATGACATAGAAAAAAGCTATTACATCTGCCAGGAGAAGCTTTTCTCTTATAGTTAAATATATGATGATACAGCACTTCGAAATTTTAGCACTTCCTAATCTCAGCACTTTGATCAACATGAAGATAGTCTCACCATGCTTCCACAGTGTTATAAAAACCTGCAAATGACCAGCACCTGTAGCAAAATAATTTCTACCAAGTAAATATAAACGGCATCTGCTGCTCAGAATACTTTTGCCTTATAGCTGGAATTTGAAAGGCATATTCTAAGCAAAAATACTGCTGAGACAGCATTTTTTTCTGAGGCTTGTGGGAAATTAGAGGTCTATTGATGACATGCATCATCCCTTCAAATGAACTGTGGAATCCAATAAAATAAGTGTTCAGATTCCACATACTTGGAAGTGGGCACAAAAATGTTTAATTTCTCCTGATTTCATGCAAAGGTTTTTTCATTATGATACCGTTTTTGGCACTTCTGAAATTGAAAAACTAAGTAAATATTCTAAGCCTTAAAATAGCTTGGTAGGAGGGGAACATGGCTTAGGAGGACTGAGGATTATGCCTGACATATTACTTGAATAATGAGGTTCTATTTCCATGGTAGAAGTACCGTCACACTTCGTCAAGCTTAGCCAAGATGCAGAACCTATGCAAATGTATAAGAAAGGATGCAGGGCAAAATCAAAGAGCTCTGATCAATGCCCTCTTGTAGGGGTGTTTTAGCAAATTACCGCACCAAAGCAAATGCCCTGTCTCATGCCAGAAGCTTTCAGCTTTTTTGTGAGAGAACCGCATATTCTGGTCTAGCAAAACCACACAAACCCCATCTTTATATTAGTAGTTAAAATTATTGCTTCAGAATGCAAACTGAAAATGCTAGAACATATTTCCTTTTCATCACCTCCTCCACAAGGGCAGTAAACTTTGTTCCAAAAAAGGCAGGGAGACCTGGAGATAAATGTGTCACATCATCCTAGCAAGATTCACTAGAGAACGTGTATCAAAACCCAAAGCATTCAGTATTACGAGGGTGGCCAGCACTGATAAGGAGAAAGAAAGGAAATAATTTTTTAATCTGCTTAGCAAAGATGGCAAAAAATGTACATAGTTTTCTGGATGACGAAGATACTGACCAATGTGCTAGTACATCTGAAAAAAAGCCCAAACCAAAAGTCTCTTTGGAGTCTGAGAAATTATTACATTTTACTTTCATGAAAGATATTTCCCATGGAAAACATTTTGTCCTTATGGGTAGTGTCTTCTCTGGCACCACTTCTGAAAGATACATCACATCCCTGCACATGAATTTATGTACTAATTTTTCAATAATTTAATGTTGAAAACCATTTCAATGATTTGTTAATTTAGGCATTCATCATGTAATTTTCCCTAATACTGATGTAATTCTGAGGCTATCGAACTATAACAATACACATGTATTTCATAAACACTTGTTTCTTTTCTATTAAGTTAGTCCTGCTGCAAGTTAGTTATAATTTCTAGATTACTTCTTCTCCTCATTAAAAGAAAAATGTAATTAATTTCTTCTTTTATTATCCTTGCAGAGAAATGTGTAGACGGCAAAGTTTTGCCAAAGCAATCTTAGAAAAGGAGCTTCAGAATAAATCCTGGCTGTATTGAAGTCAAATGCATAAGCCAAATGTGGTCCTTAATTACTGGCATATGTATTTGTCATTTGAGTTTAGCAGATAATCAAATACCTTATAAATATTTCTCTTCATAACAACTTCTTCTGAATGTTTTGTGCTTTGATAAGAAACAGGACTAGCACATTTTGTCAAAATTATTGCAACCCGAAGAATATTCATTGATAATACTAGAACATCATAATTATATGATATTATCTTGAAACTACCCTTTTACAGATGATTGAGAGGATATTATTGTCATTAATGTGAAAGATTCTGTTATAAACAACATAAAGAAATACACTAGAATGATTAAACTACATGGTTCACTACATGTAGAGATGACATGAAGAATAAACAGAGATTCAAACCAGAAGTAATTAATTCAGTGCACTAAGAAAAATGCACAATTTCAGACATCAGAATTGAAACTCTTGAAAAAAGAGTAACAAGTTTTTCAGTATAATTAACTAATTGTGATGGTTTGAGCCTGAGCTGATGGACAGCTCGTTTGACCAGTGACGCTTT